>WJEZ01001464.1:6066-17401 GCA_009869925.1 Thalassaphorura encarpata
TTTATACTCACTGCACATAAAATATCACTTAGAAATGGACTGAGCACAAAAACAAGGATTCCAATAAGAACAGCGATTAACATGAGCACAATTAGACTCATTTTTACTTGTTTAATGATACTGGCAAATCAGTTTCAAAAGGAATGAGGAGGAAGTCCAAATACTCGTAAACCCAATGCAATTCCAATGGCAATGGCACTGATTAAAATTGAGCGCCCTTCAATTGTAAATCATACAGACAGATACAGATAAGTTCTCGGATTGACTGATCTGACATGGCGTACTGATTTATTTAATCTACGTAGGTACACATGATTCAGGAAGGAGTCAACTTAATTTAATAGTTAATGCCCATGCCCATGCATTTTCTCTTATCTCAAATTCCCATGGACGACGGACGATTCAAGAGAAGTGAACAGGTAAAGTTGAAACTAGGATTCACGTAGTCTTCCAGCTCAAAAATAGCTACAGAATTGAATTGAATGAAAATATTTATTCAGTCCACATAGCTTGAAGAATTGGAATGGACGTTGGGTATAAAATATCTCGAATAGCTACTTGCCTCACAACTTTCTTTCGATAAAGCACAGCATATTACATTTATTCAAGAGGGGTCTTCGAATTTGGACTACCTCACTGAATTTACAATATTTTAATAACTTTTAGTGGTTTCCAATAATTGCGTGATGCAAGAAGGCAATAGCTCTCATTGAAAATGAAATTCTAAATAAAGTAAGGCCAAGACGTCCGAGGTCCGACCAAAGTAGAAGTACATCTTTTCACTCTGAAATTATTCAGATAAAATGTCTGTTAGTTGACTGGTTTCAGTGTGTATTTTTTTTATAAAATTCAATGAATCGTAATTACTTCCAGACATCCCATCCACATATTCGATCAGATTTATATCCAAATATGTTGCTTCATCTTCTACCAATTCCGATTCAGATGGTGCATTTGCCTCTGCCATTTCCTGACCAATGTTGACATTCAAGTGATTGTCTGACTCAAACACTATTTCATTTTCTTCTGAAATGCATTTGTTATTTGGATCTTGGGTTGGCAAATCGAAGTTTACAGTGGATAATGGCTCTGCTAAAACTTATCTCCTTCGCCACATCTTGAAGAGATGGATAAATTTGCAGCAGTGTCGAACGGTTCTCTGACTGTGTTATGCATTTGTGAGTACGTTCTGGGCTAGAGGTGTAGCAATTTTGTGAACAAAAATTATTTACAACTGGTCCAAGTACGTAGATAATGACTCCGAGACAAACACCCGAAAATACAAAAATAACCAACTCCATTCTGAACTACACAATTGAATTTTAATAAATTTGGAACACGTAATATTCTACACTACTGAGGAAGGGACTGACTGAGGAGAGAATATTGAAACTCAATCTTAGCTGTATAAAGAATGAGCAATCAGAATTTTTAAGAACTGACAAGACCTCTAAACTATATTCGGGATTTTTATGTCACTAGTATGAAGGCATTTCAACAGAATTCAAGTTTTAATCATACAATTTTAATAAATTTGGAACACGTAATCTTCTACAATACTGATAAAGGGACTGACTGAGGAGAGAATATTGAAACTCAATCTTAGCTGTATAAAGAATGAGCAATCAGAATTTTTAAGAACTGACAAGACCTCTAAACTAGATTCGGGATTTTTATGTCACTAGTATGAAGGCATTTCAACAGAATTCAAGTTTTAATCATACCCTTGTTCAAAAACCCAGAGTAAGGGAATGAATTTATAGACAGTGTAAACATATCTCAGTATTTCTTATTGAAGAACGTGTTGAAAAGTATAAACCATATTTGTGTGACCATGAAATGAAACTCTTCACTAATTCACTAATACAGGATGATTCTTGATTTTTATTACTAATTATGAAACATAGGGTGCAAAGAGTATCTTAAGATTGAATAATTTCTCCGAACAGATTCACATTTCAAAATAACCTAGTCGGTATATTTCGATATATCCAATATATAGCCAATTATACGCACAAATATTGTAATGCAAAGTAAAATGCAGAATTGAGCTTCTCCTGCGAAAAGTCAGAGTTGACGTGAATGTGAAGGCTAGTAGTTTTAATGAAGCCTAATCGAAAGTAAGAGCTCGTTCGTGCTAACATTCCTAGGTAAAACTTAATTTGGAGATGTTGCTGCTGCACAAACCTCACGAATCCTCGTTCGGAGTAAAATAGTTGGCTAATTAGAATTCCCGAGAATCCCGTACTCCAATAAGCCTATTTTAGTTCCAATGGTACATTCTGGGCGAAATACCTGTACTTCACTACCCTCGTATGATTTTTCATGTAAAATTTCCTACGCAATAGATTCTCCTACTTCGTTGGACATGTAATTCTTTTGAATTTTATTGCCATGCTTCTCTTGTAGCTCAATTTCGGTTCATTTATCCCTACGGGCAAATTAATTAAGTCCCTATACAATTAGGAGAACGTACAATGCCTTTTCCGGTTGAACGATTACCCTTACCACGGTTCTAAATCATACTCGTAATTATTCATTAGATTTGAATTATTCAAAACAAGGATCAATATTCTCTGCATTCATTATGTATTCATTTATCCAAGCCAAACTAGTTGGCTTCGTTCCGAGTCGTTGGGAACCGCATAACTTTTGCTAGATAATTTTTTTGCAATAGAAATTGTCTTTCTCGTGTATGTTCCAGGAATTTCAAGAATAGTTTTGTAAAGTTTTTTTTTCTTTTTAGATGAGTGACAAGGCTGGGCCACTGTTACCCCCTCAATTCCAGCAAAAAAGATGCAGTCTCCCAGGTCCAACTGGATCGCTTAACTTGTATGCAACTCATCAACAAAGAAGACTCTCAGACCGTGGACTGATGGTTTACAGACCGAGTAAACCAGATATTGATTTAATTGGTGAATTTATATAATCCAAACAAAAAGCTAAAGCCAAGTACAGGGGCCACAGGCTCAACCGGTGCTCTACTTCCAACTATAACTTCCCCTTGTAAAAGTCCCAACAAGTCAAATTCCTCTTCCCCTTCATTCAACTTTCCACTCGGTGGATCCTCTAGAGGGAATAATGAAGATGGAACAAGTTGCAAAAAGCAAGGAGGAGAAAACTCTGCTACGACTCCGCCGATCTTCCCTCACGTCAAATTCAAGTCGGAAAGTAAGACTCAGAATCCAAAAAAATGCAAAGGACAGGGAAAACAAAGTTCTAGGAATGCAGGCGGTGAGTTGTCATTTTTCAGAATTATTAAAAAGTCAGCTGTCCACTTCTCAAACTGAAATTCCCATAACAGGTTGAAAGCAAGAATAAATTCTGTTAACCCCCTGACATAAAAAGTCAGAGTTCAACTAATGTAAGCACAAGCCGGTGTGCAATGTGTAGCCAACGATGGAAAATAGTGAATGCGTAATAAGCATAAAAAATCTCATTTTTCAGCTGGGTGAAGAATGGTGGAAGGCAAATCCCAATCTTATCTGCATATCTACTTGAGTGAAAGAAACCTCACTTTTTCTTTCCGTCAATTTCAAGTCCCTTCCCTTCCTGTGCCTCTAAAGTGTTTGAAACCAATTTCTCCACTTGAGCTAAAAAACGCAGAGTAGAATAGATTCAATGTAATTCTCCCGGAACTCCACTCCAACTCTTTTTTGGAGAACATAACGTGAACGACTTTCCCATTTGCTCCGGAGTCAGTCACTTTAAGAAATGGTTCCCACTTGTCTCTTGTCTCTTCCAACTACGAATTACTCTTAAATCCAAAAACACAAGAAAGCAGTGCGTAGAATTTTACAATTCTACGCAATGCTAGGTTGAACAGATAATTCAAATTGACTAGTAGTCGTAGATGTATTTGCTAAAAATGTGGTTTAATAATTTCAATATTGATTTTCAGATTGGATTAAGCGGAAATCCACTCTCAGCCTCTGCTTCTGGATTGTCATCCACATCCAAATCACTTTCATCTGACTGGAGATTCATTTGAAGAAGATTCTTTGCTTTGTCATCCATTGTTTGACTCAAGACGTTTTTCTGACTCTGCAGCTTGTCGCCCTCCTCCAGAGATTAGTATTAGTGTTGATGGAGAGTCTGACGATATGCATTCTGGCTCTGGCATCGTCATCTCTACAGGGGATCTTCTTACTTTGAAATGTCTCACGTCGTCTGCCCAAGAAATTCGCTACTACAAATCTCAGTATGGGGGCAATGAAATGAGTCCACCCGCACAACAACCACTCGGTCAGTTAGTTTTCTACGTATTTGTGTTTCTATTTGTCTTTTTTCCTCCGTTAGGAGATAAAGTTCACTTTTATTCTCAAAAGTTTGTAAATTCTCCAAAATTTAAGCTCTAAAAATATAAGCGGGCTTGTTTAATGATGATTTGAGTTCGAAATACTTTATACGTGTGAAATTCTGTGGTCAAATGCGAAAAGCTATATAGGCACAGATATTCATATTTGATCATCAAGTCTTTAGTACCTAATTGAAAAACTTTGCAAAATTGGATGGGAAGGTGACACGGTGAGAGGACAAGGTGTACATGAAAGAACTTATTACGGAATTGTTGGGTAGAATTATAATGTTAGTACAAAACTTGAGAAAAGGTAGGAAGAAAAGTAAATGTACTTTGACAAAATATACTTACATGGAGAACACCTTTCATTTAATGGAAAATAAGAGGGAGCATGGAGGTGGAGTTGCTACAGTCACTGCCACTACTACTACTAAGTTGCTTCCCAGGGAAACCCAGATGAGACTTACTCAAGTTATATGGTTCTGTAGTTCAGTAGTTTCGGAAGAAAGTAGCTAAGATAACACTTTTTTCTGCCATGCATGACGAGGACAGGACAGAGTTCTTACTTTGCGTGAATACGATAAAAACTCTTCCTTTGAAATTAAATTACTTCCTCTCCGTGTCTCAATTCCTCATTTCTTCCATGTTGCAGGGAGCAGCAAAAGGAAGGACCAAAACTTTTTTTCCTGGGAAGTTGTAAAAAAAGTTGTGATATATGGTGGTGTTAGTATTTCATCCAATTTAATTTTAAGCAGGCGGTAAGCACTAAAGCACATCAAAGGCAAAATAGAAACAACGTGTTTCCTTTCAATTTGACAAATATTTGTGTTTCTACTTATTTTCCTTTCTACTTACTACTTATGTGTGATGCGACAAGAAAATCGAGTTGTTGAAATGTCATCGAACTCAAATTTATGACTACTCCGTTCAACTTGAACTTTGATACTATGCCAAAATTTCTATTTCGGGAGTAAAAATGTAGGAAAAGTATGCAAGCACATTCAGTTCCAAAATATTGACAGGATAGTGTTAAAATTATTATTTGGTTCACGTGCTGACATTTATTTACAGCTGATTCTCGATTCTAGCTTAAATGGTTACACAAAAAACTTAATTTCAGGCATCATAAAATAAAGTTAAGTCATACATGCTATATATAAGAATAAAAATTCAATTCTTGTTTGGCAATTGTCTGGTTGAATAGTTTTTGAATGGAATTCATCAAGTTGTACATTTTGAGAGAGTAAAAATAAGAATTGAGTGGGATTTATATGAAGGGCACGTAGTGGTCAATACTTTTTGGCTTTCTTTGAATTACTTTGCAAAGAAGGCTTGTACGTGGATTGAGTTCTTGAAATCCTGATCCTTGCACGAATCCCTATATATCACGTTCCTGTTTAGAAAATGGAACAAATAATTCTTCCTGTCAATAGTGAAATCCGTTTGAGCCCAATGTTCTTTTTGTAAGGCCTAGTTAGGAATCGGATGAGCGGTCAATTTATCTCAAATTCGAAAGCTCGAATCAAGTTAATTAGGTTATAAAATCAAGCAATGGACAAATCAGAGAAAATTCTAAAATTAGATTTGACAGGGAGAAAATGAACAAACTTGAGCTTTTGAATCAACTGAAATGTCAGATAACATCCATGAATTAAATGAGCGTTCATAATATGAGCATAAATTTATCTCGTGTTGTCACGTTGTCAATTTTCGTGGAAGATACACGTGTCAAGTCTGTTTATTCAGGGTGAAAGCATATGGTCTGGTGAATCAACATGTGATGCGAATGCCTTTAATCAACGGAATGACTTTTCTCCTGTCGACTTCATTCACTAGTTATTTCTGACAAGTGCGTTTTTTTACTGCTAAGCAAACACGCAAGGCAACAACAACACTTTTAGACCTTAAAGTGTATTTGTGCAAAAAAAAGTCATCCTGATGGGAGGTAGTGCGTTAGGAAGGATGAAAATAGCTTTTGCCTGTATACAATCCGAGGAAATTGGTTTTCAGAGCTTTGAAGGGCTGAACATGTCCCCACATCCTTCCTCTGTATTAACTGACGAATGAAACCTCCTTTTAAGCCTTTCTATTGAAAGACCACCATCAAGGAAACCTTCCTACAGGAAAGAAAATTTGTTCGTCATTGTTGGCTATTGGATGTGACGGGAAAGAAAGTCAAAAGGGAGATTGAAGAAAAAGAAAGTGTTTATTCTAAGAACGAAGGAAGGAGGTGGTGTAGTGTAAAGGTTTAGTGCGTACACCTGATATTGATTTCGCTATGAACTATTTTCCCTTATTCGAAAATTGAGGGAAATGGACAGGCATAGGCATGACAGGACTTTCACTCTCGGTTTCTTGTCATTTTCATATTTTATTTAACATACATTTTAGGAAATCGATCGAGATCTTTCGATGCGACATATGCTGGGGCTACTGGACATGGAAGAAAATGTGCAGGGAGCTCATGGTTTAGTCGAAGACATTTACCAATCTCAGTCAAACTTCCAATTCCTGTCAAATCTCCGACAGCACCCAACTCACCAGGAACCAAATCAACTACAAATGAAGACACCGCTCCTGACTGTGACCAATGAAACATGTAAGCCAATTTTTTACTCATATTTGCATGACACTAACACATGAATTAAGGATGTGCTATGCTCGTATGTCTTTCACACGCAAGATACCCATGAATAACTCAGGGTAAAATGTATCACCTACCTGTTGCATCAAATCCTTTGATGCTATTTAAAATGTGTAATCTCGGTCTAACTTGCCCAGGCATTCCTTTAAAAATATTGCAAGTCCCCCTAGAATTCATACATCGTAGTTGTATTTAGGTCAACCTATTTGACACGAATCTTGGTTTCCATTTTAAGCCATCTTGAAAGATTGGAGAGATTTTTACTGTCACAATCGGCAACGTGGCCAGCTAAAGGCTGTGGTTAAAATTTTATGAGGAAATTTACTCGAGATAAGGAATTGAATGCCCAGTGCTCAAATCTTCTTTAAAAAATATTGCAAGTCCCCCTAGAATTCATACATCGTAGTTGTATTTAGGTCAACCTATTTGACACGAATCTCGGTTTCCATTTTAAGCCATTTTGAAAGATGGGAGAGATTTTTACTGCCACAATCGGCAACGTGGCCAGCTAAAGGCTGTGGTTAAAATTTTATGAGGAAATTTACTCGAGATAAGGAATTGAATGCCCAGTGCTCAAATCTTCTTTAGGTTCTGTAGAAATCCCATTTATTGACTAGTTCAGATAAAACGAAGAAAGTACAGGCGTAATACGTGAAAGGGAAGTAAGAATAGACCATTAGATGAAGAGAGAAAAAGAACTCATTAAACGAGCCACACTTTCCGCCCATATCTCCTCTAGCCCAGACGAGTAATACTTGAGATTTTCTTTTTCACTAAAATCCTCAAGAGCACTTGACTCAGTTTCTATTGAGTGAGCCGGAGAGCTGAGATAAATACTTAATGTTAGGGATGAGCACGGGAGCGTGGGACATTTTGCCATGAGCTTCATCTGGAGTATAGTCCTTCCGCTGTCCAGGAGCAAAGTATCCGTCTCTTCACCAAAACCATCGCCATCCATCCGATTCATTTTAGTCCCTTGGCATGCAGAGAGAGAGTAATAGTACTTATCACCTCTGCGCCCGCTCTTGGAAACCATAAAGTCAACCACTCACTCACTCATTGAACCAAAGTGAAAGTAGGAGAATGTGGTGAAAGAAAATGTTTAATTTATGAACTCCTTTCACTCCTATTTAGAGCCTTTGGCAACCATCGTCATTAAGTACAGCCCTAGCCCCTTCCCTGCCCTAACGACTACCATTGACCCATATCCCTCAAATCCCATTATTTTCATCCTCAACTCACCACTTCCCACCAAACTCAACCAAGCCTGAACAATTTAAGCCGACAAAGAAAATTTCCCATTGTACTTTATTAGGGTGTGGGCGCACAGGTAGAACTACAGGAATTACTTGAGGACCCAATTTTGAGAGCAATTGTACGAAAATTTGGAATTTTGTATGCAATGATAAATTAAATTTTCTCTCAACAATAGATTCTATGTCATGAAATTTTCCGAGATTATACGAAAATTACAGCGTCCAGTTACAAAGCTGTTTTAACATAACAGGAAATATGTAATCAGGTTGTTTTATGATTTGAGCAGATGTTACGATCAAAAGACATTTTCAATTAATCGCATATATTAATTTTTAGCCGGAGAGAGCGAAATCATAGAAGTACCGTCACCGCCTGCTGTAACACCAGCCAGTTCAGGAAATTCACCGGATGGAAAGCAAAAAGTAAGCCATAATCGTAATTTAGAAATCGCACACTAGGAGTGAACAAGTTACTAGATACGCGAAAGGATTCCAACGCATCAGAGTAAATAGGTTCGCATTAGCTCCTCAAATTAAATTAACACAAGTTTCAAAATGACGATAAATTGGGAAGATGTATTACGTTTCCCAAAGTGTAATAAGATTACAGAATTCTAGTCTTCCATTGCTTTTATAACGAGTAGTTCACATATTCCTTATCCACGTCATTCCTACGAAAAGGTGACAACTAAATGCCTAATTGACTTTCTCGTCACGTTGGAATTCACTTACCCTGATTTCTCTCCTCGGGTTAGGAGAAATAACGTCAATCCAAACGTGGAAATGTGTCACGCCGGGCTCGGAGTTTCTCAACTAGAATTCATTCAATTTTCTTTCCCCTGCCGTTGCCCCAAGCTGAGCGTGCACAAATTTGTGCAATTTTCTAATTTCCGTCTCTAATACAATTATCCCCTCGAATTTCACGTAACAAGTTGATAATTTTCGTACTAGTGCAAGTAGGGCAGAAAAAGTAGTAGTAGTTCTGTTTCGTAGATTGCATTTCCTCTACACGAAGCCTCGATAAAGTATTACGGGAGGTGGTGGACCATGAAAGTAATTATTTTCGTATGTCACTCTGTCATTTAGGTAGCCTGGGATAAAAGTGGATTTGTACTGGATCCAGCAGTTCTAGGATTTGCTATTGAAAATCATCTGAGGAAAGCTGACATGGGGAGAAGAGCTACAGTTTCCACAGCTCTATCAGAAACCAGATATTCTATTGGACTCACCTGCTACGACAAGGTAACTACGCGTTTGGATAAAATTATATCGAACAGTACAATTCACTCCACAATAAAGTTTTTCTAGGAATTTTATAAAAGAGGCAAGCCTAAATAATATTTCCATGAAGTAATTTGGTATTGGGTTCTTAGAAGAATCCCTTAAAGTTTATCCCTATTTTGAGAAGTCCTTTATCCGTTGAAAGGTATAATTCATTAATGCCATGCCAGTCGGACGCGTGACACCTGAGAGAAAGTAGTCAAGTCGACGGGAGCTGCTAAGCTACGTGAGCTTAACGTATCTTTCTTTATATTACTATTCCAGAGCAAGATCAGCTTCAGCTTGTGTGATTCCCAGCTCTGGAAATCTACCTTTGAGCGCGGGCAACCAAGGATCAATACTCTTGTTTGGTCCTAGCGGTGCCTCAGGAGTATCATCATCACCAGGTCCTACAGGAGGGCCACTGAAATCAACAAGTAGTAGAAGAACGTCATTACAAACAACGCAAAGGCTTCCATTTTCCTATGAGACGACGACTATGGCGTTTTCTACTAAAGAGAAAAGACCCTCATTATCTCTCGCATCCTCAACGTCCATCAAACTCCAGGAACCCCAAGGAACTTCGACCAACAACTCTACAAATCGAGTCCGGAGTCATTCCTACGTTGAAACAATTGATCCTAATAATGGGAGGACGAAGACTACGACGCAAAGCTCTTTTGTCAAAATGAGTAGCAGCAGTGGCAGTGGCGGCTCTACTAAAACTTCCCTCTTCCAACAAGTGGGCAGGAGCACAAAGCTAACAACGTCCAGAGACTCGGATCAAGCGACTGACATGACGAGGAAAACAAATGAAACTAATCATGACGGCGGCGCCGGCGTTTCAATTTGTACGGCAATAAGGGATTTCATTTATCAATCATTGCGATCTTGAAGGACGGAGAAAGGGCGAGGGTCCTCGTGGAAGAGATGAGCCAAATATTTAATTAGTCATTCCGACTCGAAAGCACGTCACCCTTTGCCAGAGCAGAGAAGACAGGAATAAATTTCCAATTAACTTAATTTTTCATGAAGAGCTTACAATTGGACAATCCAATTTTTAGTGCTTGGAATAATTAGTCGATATACGAGTTCTAATTTATAATTCAAGTTCCTCCTATCGTGAGTGACAATCAGGAGACATACACTATCAGTATTACATATACTAAATTATTAAAAGTAGCCCCCAATTTTAATATCATGTACCTGAGAAGATTGAATACATCAAAATGTTATAAAAATAGAATGAAATCTTATCGTATTTGAGTATTAGAGGAATTCGTAATTTCCTATATATCAACCACGGAATACCTGATCTGAATGTAACAAAAACAATTTTCGGGTGTTATTGATGATGGTTAATAAATAGTATTTAGGATGTGTTTAGTATTTGAAACTATAAAATATCGATGCTTCGATCGCAATTATAATTTTTAACATGTGTAACCTTTGGGTTTAATTAATTCTAGTTTTTAAATATATCAAATATAGTGCGTATAAATATAATCAGGTAGTTTTCCTGAATTTGGTGAACAAAAAACATTCAACATGGGATGCTGAGTACGGGAAGAGTTGTGGCTGGAGCTGGAGCTGTGCTGGTTGGAGTTGACGATGAATCTTGTGCTTTAAAAGTAATTACAGTGATGACATATGAACAGATAGAATATTGTTATCAGGTGTACAGGGGCATAGGTCAGGTTTGGGTATAAGAGAGGACAATTTGTTTAGTAGTAGGTATTTTCATTGTGTATCAAAATGATCTCACTATACGCACGCAACAGAGATATCAAAGAACCGAGAACTTTATTATGGCAAAGTATACAAGGACATTTTTCAATATTTGAAACCTGTCAACCTCATAAAATGAATGATTAA
>WJEZ01001465.1:0-17393 GCA_009869925.1 Thalassaphorura encarpata
AATTATTCATTAAAAAATTGTTAACAATATATGTTTAAAGAATTGATTTAAGTTAGTTCGAGCAGCTGAAGCATTTTCTTTATTTTTATTGTGATGGATATTGTTGCAGAAACTCCCCACCTTTTGCATAGATTTTCTTTTACGAATTTAGTTTCTGTAGCAAATCTCACACAAAAAGTGCGAGAAAGTACCAAATTTTGTCTTATCTTCAACGTTTCAAGATGTAGCTTGGTAAACCTCAGAAATGACAGTCACATCAGTGAACGACGGCAGGGTGTAGTAAGGTGACACAAGAAAGCAGATTGGCAAAGCAAATCCTTGGCGCTGCGTTGAAGAGAAAGAATTCAAAGGACATTTCCTCACGTTTCCTAAATTTAACCTCTCTTGTCACCTTTCAGCAAATGATCGATGGCCCTTTGAAATTCCACATTAGCTACCTAAGCTAGTTTTTCAAATGTTTTTATCGTAGGTCATGAAGCTTATCGAAATTTGTAAACCTGGTAAGAAAATAAAAAAGTGAGCAAATTTTAGATTGAGTCGTATGTACATTTTAAGATAATTAGAACCTCATCGTTGCATTGTTCGTTTTAGTCCTATTATATTATAGCTCAGAAATTAAAGTTTCGAAGGTGTATCAGAAGTAGTACTAATATCATGGGAGCTTTCGTTGCGAAAATTAAACTGGATTACAGTAGAATGTTTAGAGTTAGCGCATAGCTCGAACCCATTCGGGTGTGGTTGAGACATACTAGCATCAGGCCTTCATCTGATCTGGTTCGTACTTTGTTTATTTGGATCGAAGTGAGTGACTCACTTTGGATTAGTTCCTTATTAGTGGAAAGACCATGTTTAATTACATTACTGCGACTGGAGATGAAAGGAGTTGGGGTGAGAGTGACATTTGAACTTCCAAATGGGGAACTTGTGACACTTTTGGTTTTCTCGTCGTGATAAGGGAAATGGATCCCGTGTAACCCTTTGTTTGCACATATTACTTCTACGCAGTTCTCATTATAATTGTTTATTCAACACAGTGAAGGTTGAAATTAATTACAAGTGTTATTTTCAGGATTTGATTTCAATTCTTTGAATGTTAGGATTGAATTTCTTATTAGATTAAACCCTATAGATTAAATCCTTCCTATATCACTATGCTATAACGAGAAAATTCACAGAGACCCCACGCATTCTTCCGAAATACTAACTTTTTAATTTTCAATAAAATGAAATAAACGAAGCAAATTTTTGACGTATTTTTGCTTGAATCAATTTTCTATGTTGGAAAAAAAGTAGAACTGTTCTAGGGTTATAAATAACTAACTATTCCATTAAGAAACTGTAGCTTGAACGAATCTTGGGTCCACACAAGAAAAAAGATGGGGAACAAATGAAAAGCAAATACCGATACATATTTGATGTGACATCCAAACTCTTTACAATATACTACCAGACCCACTGATGCGTAGTTTCTTCAGACTTCTTTCGACTTTGTCGTTCGACGAAAGAATATTAAATACAAGTACACCCTCCTCCTCCTGTTGTACTTTTCCTCTCCCCACTGATTTGATGAATCCTGTGGCCTCGCTTGGCTTGTGCATAAGAATTTCATGAAGACGAAATCTTGGTTCTGGCCTGGCGACGGGAAGGACAATGAAATGACATCATCCCCCAATAGGGGCCATTCCTTGCCATCCCTAGATATCAATCAACCCTCCAATTTATCCCTTTTTTCCCTGTCTTCACCTTTTTGACATGGACTTTGATGAGATTGAGCTTTGGAGAAGTGTCTGAGATTAGACGTGGGGAATGAGAAGAATATTGACCAATGATTTCTCGTAGATTCTCATTGCCAATGTAGTTTTTGCTTGAGTTGCGGTAGTACTAGTCGTAGCGTAGACCAATCCCAAGAGATCTTCCTCATCTTGGATGGAATAATGACAGAAGTGAAAGTGCATGGGGAAACTAAAGGAACTGAACGTGAGAAACTGTCGTGTTCGGTGCGGTGCATTGCATTGCACGGGTTCGTCGGCTCAGCTCAGAAGTTTTTCACCCTTTTCTCTTTCCTCAGTTTGAAAAACGTGAGATGACTCTTGTATCAGCAATTCATTATCATTTGGACTTACATTACACACGGTGGGATTCTATTACTTTTGTTACAGGGATGATCTAAACCTTAATTGCAAGCAATCAGTGGGGATTGTGGCGTGAATTACTAAAAAAGATCTGACGATCTTGTGAAAACGGACACAAGGTCACATTTCAAAGCCTTTTTAATTTTATTCAGAGTTTCAAAAACTTTCTCTTGAAAATTTTCAAAAATATTAAGGATGTTCATTTTAAAATGTCTTACAAACTCCTCATACACAAATTAAACAATACATTTTTGCATAGGTCAAAAACTCAAGAACTCGAACCAGTATCGCTCAGTCGTTGTCGTAGTCGCAACTAATACCGTGTCACCAACTCCAGCAAAAACAAAAAGTGTCGAAAGACTATCTTGAAGAATCTAAGGATGACTAAACTTTCCTGCAGGAGGGAGGAAGCTAGTTCTCCCCATTCGATGTTCTTTGATTGAATTGCGACAAAGTCATTCATTTTATGGGCAATATCAACTCAAGAACTCGAACCAGTATGGCTCAGTCGTTGTCGTAGTCGCAACCAATACCGTGTCACCAACTCCAGCAAAAACATTGATAAAAGTGTCGAAAGACTATCTCGAAGAATCTAAGGATGACTAAACTTTCCTGCAGGAGGGAGGAAGCTAGTTCTCCCCATTCGATGTTCTTTGATTGAATTGCGACAAAGTCATTCATTTTATGGGCAATATCGTAATTATAGGCTGGAACTTGATGTCCTTACTTTCCTTCATTTTCTGGAATCCCGCCAAAGAACCTAGTAAGCAAGGAAAAATCTAGTTAAGCACGTTAGGTTACGGCGACTACGTTTTTTCTTGAACGCAAAGTAGCGACAAAATCGGATCGGATCTTCTAACTTTAGCCTGACTAGATGACCTTATTTGATAAAAGATGTTGACAGTGTTCTTACCTTTTTGAATTCATGGGATTAGATAACCCCATGAACAACATTATATCCAGTTACATTTTACTATCCTACAAATGTAAGGGCTTCGCTGCGTGGCACAATGATACATGTATTTCTTGTACAGTAATGTTATTTGGGTCCTTTAATTATTTCTGACATTCCGAACTAAATTTAGAATTAGCTGTCCAATTTTACAAAATACATCGATTCTAGATTTAGTAAAGTTGAGCAAGCGTAACCTGATTTATTTATTAATTTAGCCGTGCTCTGAACGTCTTATTCTGTTTTCCACTAGTAGCTTCATTAAAGTAAATTGTTCTTGCTCAAGCATGCCTAAGTCAATGAATTCTTAATGGTTAATTATTAAAGATTACAAAACGCAGCAATGAAAATCACTTTAACCTTGGCGAACTTGATACTTGAATATGTACGTAGTCTTATGTAAATCATAAGCGCTTTGAGCTGTTCGTCCTTTACCTTTACATTCACTCAGGTTGTGTAACAAACAACAAATGCGTTTAATGCGTGCAGTTTTGGAGAATGTACAGAACAGCTGTATACCTTTGCCTTATGAATCTTGTTACGCGTGTTGGCGATGGTATTTGCCCTGTACGAACGAGAAGAGAAAGGAGATCTTCTGGGTCAAGGGCTTTGAGTTCAACTCATACGTACTCTCATAATTTTAGTGATATAATCACACTTAACGTAGCAAACTGTGGGAGTATGGTCCCTTTAAGTTTAAGGAGAATGCTCGCGCATAATCTAAGCAGACTGATTGATAATTATTGTATTATTCCTGTCGACAGCGTTACATGCATTAAGTCAGCCAGCAGCCACGCTTTCGAATAATGGTTCAAGCTCAAAAATGATCATGACACAAATAACAAAAGAAGCGGAGAATGAGTGAAACTGAATAACGTTGCTTGACTTGGTCATAGTGATTTTAACCACCAAACGGTGAAGAGATTATTGGATTTTGCTTTGAACCGGTGCCTTTTTATAATAGTAAAATTTATTTTTCTCGAAATCAAATTCTTTCCAGTCTCTAATCATCTACAAATGACCGTTCTCGACAAGGACCACTGCCAGATCCAGCGTATGGATGCTAATCATGATTGGAGGATATATCAAACATAAGGTTGGTTTTATTTTTCAAAAAAAAATTGTATTTGTTGGATCTGAATTTATAATTTCAGCCCTTAACTGGAGCTATACTATGGCTATGCATGAGTGCAGGATTTTTGGGTGGATACTTGGCTCTTCCAGAGAATTTCACAATAGGATTAATACTTCCACTTTTACTACATGTATGGACTAGCAGAAAATGGAGCCCTGTTCTAAAATGGATGTACGAGTCAAAGGGAACAGATCTGGTAAGAAAAACAATTCTGGCTTGTTCTAAAAGTATAAGAATTAATTTAATGGACACTGTAGTTTAAAATTTTGGATTATTTCAGATGGTCCAGCAGTTAACGGTGATGTACTGTCTGGAAGTTTTTACCATCATCGCTCAGCTCGGAAAAGAACCCTTGAAACGCTTCTGCTTAACGTATTTTAGCAACAGTATCTCATTCGCATGTGCTTTGCATTCTTTACCAAATTGGAAACTGTCTTTTATATTTCGGTATTTCTTCTTTTCCTCTATTTTAACCTGCACGACATTTCTGGGACTGTTTACTTGGATAGCATTAGAGTTTCCTTTCCAAAAACTACTAAACTTTGTGTCAATCCGAGATGGGCCAGATGACCTGAATTTTCTGAGCTTTGATGATGGATTTCTACTGCGATTTTTTACTTTATTCTTCCTTCAAGCTATTGCATACCATAAAAGAGATTTGGATTTCGGCAATGGTGTTCCAGATGTAGAACGGATGTCCCGTAAGTTTGGCTAAAATATTTTATCGAAACCTTAACCAAAATGTGTTCAGTTTTTAAGCTAAATTTTTAAAATAAAGTCGCGAAGTAATTTTAAATTGTGATTGAGTCGAGTTATCTCATTATTTAAGTGATTGTCACATATGAACAAATGATATTGTGAGGTCAGACCGATTTTAATTTGTAAATAATACACACATCGGGTCACATATCTATTTAGTTCAATTAAAATACATAGGGGCCATTAAAACGTTAAAATAAGTGTCAATGCGCTGCTCAAGACCAAATCTTTCATCATGACTGCAAAGGATTTGTTAGTTATCACTGAAAATCCAAAAGCCTTATATTCTATAGTGGAACATGCTTTGAAAAATAAGTGGTCCATCTTTCTCAGTCCAGTAGGATCATTTAGTAAGTAGGATTGGGGATATCGAATTGAGGCTTCGCTGATTCTCCACATGAATGAATATAACAAGTGAGCAATAAATACGGCCACGACAGTTACTCCACCGACTGTTGGAAAGAACATTGGGTGCGCTACGTCATAGAATCTTACGAATGAGAATAGAGCGCCAATAGTCAGAAGATTAATAACAGACATCATAACTGGAAAGATTATTTGCATGTCATGCTCCACTTTTTTGAACAGGACTTGATGACTTCGGTACTGATGCCTCAGACTGATTCTTCTTTTATAATTGGACCCATTTTTAGACCTGAAAATAGGGCTATTGAAAAATTTGAAAGATTTTAGAAAAAAATGCAAAAAAAATCTTACCAGGCCAATCGTCTTAGCCAGCCCAAAGTGCTGCGCAAGTAGAGAAGAGCAGTAAACATTATAAGTATCGTCATTGTCCAATCCACCATAAATGTGTAGCCGAAAAATATTGAGAGCAGAAGGTTCCATAAATGGTCATGGAAATTTAAAAATTCCATTAACGCTGAGTTCGATTCTAACATCAGAAAACATATAGGAGTATTTGTAACTCCCATAAAAGTCACAAAATTTAATAGGAATTTCAATATTGTTTCCATTTTGTCAACTTTTTCATCCGGTATTTTGTAAAATCGAACTAAAAACAACAAGTACTGCGTTTAATCATAATAATTGATTGATTAAGGAATCTGATAATTTTACCTAGGCTTCTATTAACTTCAATCATGGCATTTAAAAGCAGATACATGTTATGATGGCTCAGACGGAATGTAATATGAATCACTGCGATTGTAAACAAAATTAAAGTGAACAAGCAGTGAAGAATTGCTTTGGATGAATTTTCTTGAGGAATATTGTAAATCCAAAATATTACAAATCCAATTCGTATCACCATATGCATTGCTGTCATTATATTCCAGTACCAATATTTCTTATCCGTTTTATCAACTTTCTCAAGTGTACTAGATCTGTTTTTCCCATTGGTCCAATTCCAAGGAAAGCAACAGATTTTGTGCCCAAATCGTATTGGAACGCTAAGAATTCTTAGTGATTCCTTTGAAATCATTCTTTTGAGGTCTGGCTCGGTCGATCAGATTAGTTCTGACTGATCAGTCGTTGCCAGTTAAATCACAATAGACTTAAAATATAGTCGGGAGAAAATTTCTGCGATGTTTTGTAAAGCAAATATCAAACTATCAGAAATTATTCGATTTTATGACTCAAATCAATGTCCACTGAAATATTTAATAAAATGTGACGATACGACGTGTAGGTCAATATAATGAGACCCTACATGTTTACATGTTCTACCATTCGACGTTGGCAATGTTGAAATGTTCTTGTACTAATTTAGCAATCACTTCCCGATAAGATTGAAAATTACAAGAAATGTAATTTTGCCGTTTCACCTATCGGCTGTCAGATATTGATTTATATTTGCCTTAATGAATTTTTAAATGGTGTTAAACGTTAGGCATTCTCAAATTTGCTACTCCTGCATATTGTTCATGAACTTGACATTCACTACAATTTTTACCAGTAATTTTGATGCAATAAGTAATATTTCCTTCATATTTTATTGTAATCAGCGTGAATTCCCTGCTATATTGTCTGATCTGAATTTCTAATTTTTAAAATTTATGTTAAGTTTTCTGTAAAAGTAGAAATGAAATTATATTACATTAGGATTTTCCGTTGACCAGATTTTAACTAGATACTTTTTTCTATCTATGATAATTTCTAACACTTGACCCACCATACATATTTTCACATCGTTTATATCATTCCGAGTGTTTTTTCTGTCTTTGAGAATCACATTGAATGAATTCCTTAGTCTCTGTTCGATGATCTCTTCTGGTCTCTCTAGTATTTGGTGAGTTTCTTCATGCAAGAAAAAGAAGAGGGAAGGGGCGAAACTCATCTTGCATTCTCACGTTGTAGAGCAAAGTTTGCACAAAAGTAAAGTAAAATCGAACTCAAGTCACTACTACTTCTACTTACTACCTTTGGTTACCCTACCCCGTCCCTATAGTACTACTACATAACTTCCGCTGACTTGTTCACCAAAAGGAAGAAGAAACGTGGAATTCAAAATTCGAAGCATCCACTACTTCTTTAGTTTCAACGAAAGGGTTTGGTGTGTCTGTATGTCTTGCATCGACATTCTATCCAGCATCATCACCCCGTGCAATGTATACTTCTCCGAATTTTAAATTTGAATTCGATGCTCAAACAAAGAATGAATACGCTCGCTACTTTTAAAAAAAGTAAAGAAAGAAAAGACATAGGAGTAGGATACTAAATTTTACTACTTTGGCTTAGTTTGGATTTAACCTTTGACACAATTTTCAGTTATTTCATAAAATTGTGAAATTTTAGTCCATTTTTCGACGTCTTTCAGAGCTGCTAATGTTTTTTTTAATGTCAGCATTAGATTTCATGATAAAAACAACTATGCGTCCATAAACTCGCCATATTTCAAAAAAGTTAGTAGAATGTTCATCCTATGTAAAAACCACAAGTCTGAGGATCGGGTCAGGCAATGCGGTTTTGACTCTAAGTCTTATTCTTATATTGCATGGAATTGTGGTGTTTATTCCGTTCGCGAACTCGGTGGGATTTTGTGGTTGAACCAAGATAAGTCGGAAGGCCTAGCGTTTTGTGGCAGACTACTATGAGCCAGGGTTCCAGGGCAGAGGTTCATTAAGAACAAAGTCTTGACTTTCTTCCGCTTTCACCTTGAGGAGAGGAAACAATCGAATCGGGTCCCGAGTACAGAGTTTCGCCTCAGCTCTGTAAATCGGGTAACTATCTATAAAAGAAAACGCTACGGGGGTTCATCTCAGAGGAAGAAGGCTCAGTGTGATCTTCGTCTGACATAGTCCCTCAACTTTTTTTTAGATGGAAGTAAGTCAGAGTCAGTCCATCTTAACGGTGTTTGTCGGTTCGATATATTCGTATTCCATTCTCGTATTCGCCTTCCTATGCCAAACTTTGATGATTCTTTGTTCCTACCCTCTCTGACTTGACTCTACTGTACCTGCATACCGTACCGTACCGTAGTACGTATTGCTTTTTTTTCGCTTCCATGAACTCTTTTCTTTCTCACTTACACTCAAAATAAATCCGGTAGGTTTGGGTTTGACTAGAATGATGGTTCTAGACGGGGGAGTCGAGTCGAAGTTGAAGTTGACTCGACTTTTACTTTTTTCAGAGGAATCAAAACTTTTTTTTGAGCGGCGAGCATCCTGCCTCCAGAAGTAGAAGTAGTAGGAGGAGGATATTTTCACTCATCTGACGGATTTTGTCTTCTTATTGACAATTTCCAACATTTCACCTCAGATTTCTTCCAGTCCAGTGAACTCTTGTTGTCGTGTTGACGTTTTCATTCCTGGATTAGGCCACAGTGCTCCTTTCAGAAGAAATTTCATTCAGTCTCAATTTAGCTTCAAAAGAAGTTTGCTTTTAATTTAATCTCAGTGTCCAAAATCAATCAATCAATTAAATGATGAAAAGGTAGTTAAAAAAGAATTTGTACAGAACTAATTGCCATAAAATATAGTAATTTAATAGTTTTCCGCCTGGGTTAAAAAAGCACGTACATCACTAGCTCATTAATTGTGACCCTTATAAATTAAAATAATCGTAGGCTTTGTCTGTACACGTGAGTACAGACAAGCCATATGAGTTCAAGAAATAAAAGAATAGGCACGGAGAAGCTGCACTGTGCTACCGTGGACCAATTTCGTTCATTCTTCACGTATTTGTAAGATGAGATGAAATTGATTAGTGATGTGGAGTTTCCCTGCTCCAGTGCTTAATTGGATGAAGGGAATCAAATGAATAGGCAGGGTCGCCAAAAATCCGAATGAGTGGTTGGAGGGGTGAGGGTGGATTTGGTTAGAACTATTACTTTCCTTTCCTCTCGCTCCTGGAGGAAATTAAATGTATAGAATGGTACTGCGGATAGCAGTAGGATGGCCGAAAAAGTCGTTTTTCAGGGAAGAAACAGGAGACAAATCATTGTGCGCATTAAATTAGTCTGACGGGAGGAGATGACCGGCCGTTCGTTCAATGTTCGGGCAATGGCAAGCGGTGTCTTAATTAAGAAGGAAAGTTTTCGTGGTCCCGAATTTTCGGGCTTTTACATTAGATCGTAGTTCGTCCCTAAGCCCTAAATTTTTCGAATTCATATTATAAGATTTTCTGCACATTTGTTTCTCAACAAGTATAACATTTTTATGTCAGAATTGCTGTAAGTAGTTGAGACCAAACATGTATCAAAAGTTAAAAGATAAAGGATAATCTGGTCATGGACGACCAAACCTAGGAGCAGGTAATGTCCCGTCCTATCGAGTCTTACGCGGTGGTAAATCTTTGGAACACGGTGACAAGGCTTCTTAGCTCAGGATTTTTCGTGAGACCATGTAGGGTCTGTTTGATCGGAAAGTCTTGGAGACCTGGACCTGGATAGGATAATGCCTTAAGCTTGTAACGTGAGATTAGACTTCATCAGAGTTGGGGCTGGACATGATGGATTTCGCTCGCTACCCTTCCTTTCCTCCAAATGAATCGCATCTGACAGATCGGACAAGAAGAGAAAACCCTCTGACTCAGTTTCATTAGAAAAGACTTCGCTGTACATCCACAAGCTTCATCAAACTTAATCTCCTATACCTGGTGAACGCCAAAAACTCCCCTTCCTACTTTCAACCCTCCTACCAAACGTAATTATGTTACAAAGATTTTCGTCCCATTCTTTTCGGAACAGTTCAGTTTAAAATTACTTCGCCAAATTCAAGAAAAATCAATTAACAGTCAATCAAAACAAATGAATAAAATTTGAACATCAATTTCTTTGATCATACAATTTTAATTTCAATTAAAGTTTTCCTGGTCTTACATAAAGAGAACAGAATTTATTTAAACCATATAGACTCGTCTTGTAAAATGAAATGTAAAATGAAAGTATCAAGTTATTTTTCCTATTAACAAATCACAAATGGAATTAATCATACAAAAATCATAAATCATTAAGTTAAATTACGCCTAAACTACATAATATGCTTTGCGCCAAATTAGCGTTACAGCAGGTGCGAGCGAAGATCTTTTGATTAATTTTTTGGTTTCACTAAATCCTAATTTGTGTGTGTACAAAACTAAAACAATTTTTTGTTGGATTTTTGTTTTTGTATAAAATTCAAACTAATAAACTCAAATTAAAGTGCAATTCCTTAACCCACGTTATTTTCCTTTTATGAATTTACTAAGGTGCAGTCAAATTCCATAATCCACATCAAAATTTCATTGCCAATGTTAGATTAACTATCCAATCAGTACATTGTACTTAACATTAAATAATTTATATTCTTAATCTTAAAATTTAACCTTAAACTTATAGAATATTTTACCCTGCTCTTCTCTTTTAGTTGCAATCGTATAGATCGCAAGCTTAACATCTGACGAACTTACTTACTATACAGTTAGTTTAGATTTGATGATTAAATATTTTACTATTTACATAGTTCATTGGTAAGCTTTTACCTCGCGCAATTTACGTATGATTCGTACTCTAAGAAACTGCGGCTGATACACTAATATGACTCACGCGTGCAAGCAAATAAATATTTCGATGAAGGAAGAAAATAAGAGCTAACAGGCGCTGATTACCACAAACAACTATAATTTTTGCTTTCCTTGAATTTTTATTTTTATCAGATCATCAGCATTTATGCACCATATACGTACAATCTCCACCAAACTTTAAAAATTAACTTCCTCGACCTCAATGAACTCAAATGCTGATGGCTGAGAAATGATATTTCTGTCTTAATCTTTTGACATTTTGAAATTCTACAATTTTTATTGTTATATTTCACAAGCATTTGTTTGGTTTTGTATTTAGAACCTTAGAACCTGCATGCAGCGCATCTTTGTAATGCGTGAACTCGATGTTATTTTGCTCAGGTGAGGGAAACGTTTCACTTAAGAACTAAAGGAAAATATTTTCATATCCACAAAACAGATATTCTAAATTGAACTGGCTGGGAATGTTTTGGGTAGGATAACATCACAGCCATGGATTTTTCAACAATCCAATCGTGTATAATTTATTAATATCAAACAATTAGTCTTTTCCTAATTTATATACGACCAAAACTCCGACCCAGGAACCATGTCATCGTCATTGGAAGGAAGAGAAGGAGTAGAAAATTGATTGGAATGCTATTTCTGGCTGCGCTTGCTGTAAAAAATGGAAAAATTATACATTAACATTCAATTAATGGAACAAAATCAAAATCAAATTCGAAAACATGAGCACAAGCAAGAACACCTCTACCACAACTAAAAAATTACTAAAAAACTAAAAAATTAGAAAATTGATTGGAATGCTATTTCTGGCTGCGCTTGCTGTAAAAAATGGAAAAAATATTATTAACATTCAATTAATAGAACAAAATCAAAATTAAATTGGAAAACATGAGCACAAGCAAAAACACCTGCCACTACTGCGAAGAGACATACTCGCATCACACAATGAAAATGAACAGATTTTCTCGCCTTGGTCTGGTGAAATGAAAATGGTGAGAGTGAGCGAGAAGTGTAAAGGAGAAAGTCGAGGAAAGGAAATCAACTTACACCATGCTGTGTGGAGTATATACCTGAATAATTAATGTAAATGGGGGATGTTATTGTGTCTCTAGTGCCTATTTGAGACGCTCTCATGAAAAGCAGCAGACAAAATAAAACCACTAACTAAGTGACTCACGCTGAGCTTTTTCCCTGCCACAAGTTAGTTTAACCTTAAGCCACACCACAGCAGCATGGATTGACATTAAATTAACCCAATACAAACAAGTTCATTTCTTGAATAGCCCATAGCGTGGGCTATATTGACATCATTCAACTTCTCACGTCTGGCTCATGGATCAAAGCAGGGGGTGGATTTATGAAAACTAACCATATTGATATGAGAAAATTTCACTCATGTTCACATATTGACCGAGCCTTGGGTTAGGAAAATTGATCATGCTACACAGAGTCGACCACGACCTGCCTAGTGTCATATATCATAGGATCACAAGTCTCCATTTCATTTTATCAGTATTTCAATTCCAAGTTAGGATCGTGTGAATTTATACAGGCTGTCGTGTATTGTGACTGTGCATGGTTTATTTCTGCATGTCATATATCGTGGTTTTGCTGAATTGAAAAGAAGGTGTCAATGTATCGATTATTGCTTATTAATAGGTCGTGGGACTCTTTGACAAATTTTATTGTGCCCCGATAGATTTTCATTCACTAACTCGGAATTAGCTATTTATTTTGTGAGAATGACAATCAGAGTTAGCAAAATGAACCTGAAAATATAAATATGTACTTAAAATATCATTTCGTCGAAACATTCTTGGATAGGAAACGCCAGTTATTTTAAATGACTACGTAAATTTTTTCTACTACACTAAAGTATATTAGGAAAAGCAAGGTGAAAGCAACACTGTGAAATGTTAGACATACACCACATGCTAAGTCTTACGAAAGGAAGGAAATGATTAATGGAAACTTACATGGTCGGTTACCTTCGGGCCAATCATAGGAGTCACCTTTTGTCGCTGAGACCGACTTGGTCGATCGCTGCTCTGATTTATCAGCTGTATTCAGACTCGATTGATAGCCTGTCCCTGTAGAAAATAAAATTACATTTTTTTCATACCTTTTAAGCAAATATTTTGGAGGAAAAGTGAATAGTGTAGACATGAGTAGGTCCAGTTTCACACTTTAATAGTATTGGCTAGTTCCAGTTTTTGTTCGATAAAGCTATGAGAAGATTCGCTACCAATTTCCATGTAATAACTTTTAAAATTGAATATAAATCTAAATTACTATGTTTATATTTGTGAACAGGATTATTATTTTCCTGTTTTTTTGTAGTTCTTCTCAAATGAAGAAAAACTCTTATCTTCTAAATTCNTCTCAAATGAAGAAAAACTCTTATCTTCTAAATTCATTTTATTTTGTTAGTATTTAGCATTCGTAATCAAAGCTAGGAAACTTCTATAAAATCTATTCGAGGAAAGAACAATCTTTGCATCGAGATGTAACGTAACTATTACTGGAATGGTATACAATTGTCTCAGACACTAATGGCTTCCATCGCGTACAAAATATGCATTAAAGTATCGAATTTCATTAGGCCAAGTTTTATAATGCCAAGCAGCATTCGGTACATTACAAACTCTATCCTGATAGAAAACAAAGTTGAAAGGATGCTGAAGTAACTCTAACGCAATACAACAGAATATTGCGCAAACAATGAATTTTAACATTTGTGAAACAAACCTGCCAAGTCTAGCCAAAACCACAAATGAATTTAGATATCCAGAGACTAAGGACGGACTAGGAGAATGTACAAGATAACATATTTGAGTAAAAGCGGTGGAGTGCAGTGCATTACGGGAGGAAACTGGTGTGAATTTGTGGTTTCCCGTCCAATTAAATACGAAATAACAAGTTAACCATCTGGTTCCTATCGAAAATGAAATGACGAGGAGGACATGCGTTTCCAAAGAGTGGTTTCCTAATTTCACTTTCAGCCTGTACGTACTAATACATGAAGAAATTCTCAATGCAATGAAACTCAAATCCTACATGCCTGCCTGCCTGCCTTTCTCCGTAAATTTTACCCGCTTTCGGGTATGTATGGGAGAAACCATGTAGGTGTATGCAATCCAATACACCCTGAGCCAAATGCCTACTGGGTTTGAAATTCATTATTAAATTAAATGCTGAGATAAGCTCTTAGGCATGTAAAACACTAATAGGAATGCTTAACAGAGCGACACGTAAGTCAATCCCCTTGAGCAAATAATTGGAAAACGGCTAAATTTATTTATAGACAAATGTGTATTGGCGGATATTTATTATATATATTATATATAATATATATTTATTTTAAATTCAAAAACAAAAATAAACTCCGTCAAATGCGCTAAGTTTCAGAATTTTTAAAGGTCAAGAGTTTTGTGTTCAAGAGAAAGGTGAACATACGGAGAACAAATTAATCTGGACATCAGAGGACATATGTAGTCTTTGCTGGGTGGAAAAATCTCGTACAGGACAGTCAGTCGTGATGTGACATGAGAGAACAAAACTTAATAACGACATTTGGGGGAGAAAGAATGAACCATTGACGTTCTTTTTCTAGCATTATTGTTTCCCAAGTTCTTCATTCCAAACCCTACACAATAGATTGACAGAGTACGATTTTGAGTGGATTGCTCTTGAATAATGGAAAAATGAAACTGACAGGGAACCGAGATAAAAAAATCTGAAATACTGACTGAGATATCGGTAAAAGTATTTTGAAACATGGCCTTGAATGATATTTTCTAACAGAAAAATAAATTTCCATTTTAAAACGCAATAGAATTATTGAAATTAGGAAAACCCAGAAAATCAAAAATCAATGGATGAAATCATTAAATCTTTATTGGACTGGAAAATCTGGGATTTTCAGAATTCAAAAAACAAATAGAGGAATTCGACTCTGTTGAAAATAAAACAAAACAATTTTAATTATTAATTAGGAAAAACTCCTCTTCAACGAAAGCGACCTTTTCCATCATCATTAACTATGGGAATTTGAAAATAAAATACACCCATGGTTTGTAAGGACATAAACATCCGTGTCTTTTTACTTTTCTCCGTCTTTGCTTTAGGAACGAGATTAAATTTCTTATGAATCTAGAGACAAAGCCATCCTGATCTTGTACACATATTCTCTTACCTTTTTCAGCAAAACCAACAGTTAACGAGCTGGGGTTTCGACTGCTTGACGACGAATCCGTTTTTTCTCTTTGATCTGAAAACAGAAAGAGAAAATGAGATAAGGAGAAAGACTAAAAGGAGGTCGGTCGGTTTTGTGCTTTTGACAAAACAAAAATACATGACGGCCCTATTGTTAGACTAGGGCTGGCTAACACAACGGATATCATCATCACTACAACACAATGTGAAAATGAAAGAAAGATCTCTGACAAAACATATCGTCAACCTATGGTTTTCGTCAACATTATCTGTGTAGGCTCGTTCTAAGGACTAGTGTGGGCGTCAATGGTTGTCTGAGTAGTGGCATTAGTTGAAGGAATGGAAAAAATACAATAGACCCCATCAAAAAATAGTAATTCATACATATTGAGCGAGAATCAACTTGAGGAATGACTTTCTTTGTAAAAAATTTCCTTTCTCTATTATCGCTGAGATAAAGTAGAGTCAGAGTGAAGGGAAGGAAAACCGGGTTGAATCTGTCTGCTCGATTCAATCAAACCAAGGAAATCAGTAGTGCAAAAAAAACTTGAATAGCTTTACCTTTGTGCTTCTTGTGTGATTTCGGGGTAGTTGTCGTCGGTGGAGCCGTTGTTGTAGGCGATGCTGTCGCTATAAAAAAATTCAGTTAAATTTTATTTTTTGATTTTTTATTAGACAAATTAATTTACCATAGAGTCGAATTGCACCCTCAGTCTCCCCACGTGGATTTTTGGCAACGCATTTGTAGACGCCAAAATCCTTTTCTTCTAAATTCATTACAGTGAGTTTCATGATGGTTTTATAGGATGGGGAGCTGACTGTATTTTCAGTTCGATATTTCTTGCTCTCATGAATCATGTGTCCATCTTCTCGAGTCCAGTAGTTGAGTGAAGCTGGGTGTGCTTCTGTCTCACACTCAAATGTCACCATGAACCCGGGTGGAGCTCCAATGAGCTGATGTTGAATCCACACCATCGGAGGAACTGCCAACATGTCAAAACTATCAAAATGTGTCGACTTTTCTACAAAAAAGTCATACATCAACCAAGACTGACGCTCAGCTTGACTTTCAATCCTTTCAGTTTGAATTTAATCAACTTGGGCAGAAAATAAAAATAATAATTTGCCGGGAAAATTTAAAAAATAACAATGGATGAATAAGCCAGGGTGATAATAATTGTACATGCGAATAGTCCCTTAATTTTGAAGCAAAAGCAATGAGCATTGCAGTTTCACAAAAATTCCTTGAGTGTAATACCCCACTGATCATGAGAAAGAATGGGCAGTTCTCTTACATGCTATAAAATAAAAGTATAGAGCTAAACTTGACAGGAACTATATAGATTACATCGTAGTAGTAGTAGTAGTAAGTTGGAGACTAAAAAAAGTTTTATGTTTTATCTAAGAGTGGGATATTTCTACATCGATTACAGTCTTCTCTAGCACGAGGGTTGGCAGATTATGGGCCGAACGAACGTAGATTCCATACAACTTTTGTGTATTTTACCCAGTTTGGCACACGGTGGCCCCTCTGCCTGCATGCATGACTTATATTCCAAGAGGTTCACCCATTAGATTCTATTTATTTTCCTCTTTATCATTACAAACTCCAAAATGTTCCAGGATTCATCTCCCGGGTACAAAACTTTTTGACTGCGCACTTTGTGTTCTAATCTGGATTTTGTAATAGCCAGCCGACAAACTTTTTTAAACCATATTCTTTTGAGCCCGAGGAAAATGAGACTGTTGGACTTTTATGAATCTATAATTTTAAAAAGAGGACATATTATTTAATTCTGCCCTGGGATAGAAATTATAAATTATGCATGTACAACTACGTACGACATCTCCCCAGTGTTAATTAGATGGTACTGATCAGTATGTTGTAATCTTTTCCTGTTTTTTAAGAAATTTCCATTTAAACCTTCATTTAATTTAAAATTTAATCGTCCAGTTTTCAGAAATTTCAAAGTTAATAAATTGTGAGAAAATGTTGATGCGTATCTTGAGTGACATGGGCACGTGAACGAATTTCGTCGCTAAGAGGTGAACCTCTCCTGAGAAAATTGAGAGGTTGTCCACAGAAACGGCAAAGAAGGACCTGGAATCTGGGGTCGGTGCTTTGATTCTTTCTTTGGGGTTCTACTTGAGTGAAAAAGTGCTCTTGAACCTATCAAGTGGTCATCCGTCCACAATAGAAAACTTGGCACTGACATACGATGAGATGAGAATC
>WJEZ01001466.1:0-17386 GCA_009869925.1 Thalassaphorura encarpata
ATCTAATATATCAGTGACGTATTTGTGCCAGCGATAAAACACAGGATCTCTGGCTGCACCGTTATCATTTGCCATTACTCCAGGAGGAAGCTAAGAAACAATGCTTAAATTAATATTTTTATTCTAAAGCTGCCAACAGAACAAACCTTGAGCTTCCCTTGTGGATCACTAGACAAAGAAATCACTACATGAACAGCATTATGCAGCCCGTTCGGGTAGATCCCATAGAAATCATTGTTCACACTAAAAACCTTAGCTTGAACAACGTTTGTCAAATAATCAATTCCGTCAAATGTATCCAATGGGATTTTAGTTCCATTTTTCTAGATTAAAAAATTAGAAAATTATCGGAAGGAGATAGAAAAAATTGACAGTGATATAGTACCGCAACAAGGTAACCAGCATCGATAGCTGCGCTTATCCTGTTCCTTGCTAAAATCAAATTCTCAATATGGATATCAATATTCATCGCACGTGAATTATTCACACGGGTATCCTATACAAATCAAAAATTTAAATGTGGCACACTGTGCAAGTGAATACTCATGCGCATGCGCATAATGTACCACAAAAGGCGTGAATGGATCTCTTGATGTCCAATTAAATTTTGAGTTCTCTTCGGTTAAATGAGGATTGTATCCTTCCTCAATGACTCCTCCAACGCGAAGATCAAAGGCAGGAACTCTGGGCTGACCGTTGGAAAATCGTTCAGCATTGTATCTATAAATGCAGAAATATGATACGCAACGCTATGTTGCTGCTCATGCGCAATTCACCTCGACCTTACCTGGCTATCATGGCTTGGTGAAAGTAATAAAACAATTCTCCCGTTCTGTCACCTCTGACTTTTGGGTCATACCAGGGGTAAATTAAATGGTAATACCAATGATGAGCATTAAAAAGAATATCCTCGCGGAAATACCAGAGAGCGTTATCTATTCCATTGTCTGCCCCAAACCTCTCGTTCAAATGTACGCATTTCTGTAAAAGTAAGGTCAAAGGTTACCTTAAGTATTAATTCATTAGCAATAGTACTATTAATCCGCGTACTGAATCTTTCCCAGACATTCCTTTCGCCTTTTGCAGAACTTCTGAAAAGAAAAAATCATCCGGAGCCGCCTCCCAGGGTGAAATCTTTCGTATTTTTCTCATTAACTTAGAAGCATCGTTCGTCAGATAACTGGTCAAAGCGTAGAACCAAACTTTTGGATTCATGGCTGAATTTTTCTTTAGAGCTCTTGCCAATTTAAAGAATTCGGTCGTAGAATTTGTACCTTGAGTTAAAAATATTGTTGTACCTTTTACTTTTACTGTGTATACTACTAAATTTTCTTACCCATAAACAATTGCTTCATTTTCGTGACTGCTTTCATATGAACTGGATTCATTGAATGAAAAAATTCCTTCTTTGGGCAAGCTCGGCTGATTTCTGATAAATCGGGTAAATTGAATGAAGAAATTTTTAAGAGTGAATCAGAGTCAGAGTCAGAATCCAAATCTGGGTTAAATAGTTGATCGTATTCATTTTGAAATTCAAGCGTATCCGTTTCTTCGATAATGATGATAGAATTCACAATACAACATTGAATCAAACACACAAAAAATGAAAATTTGAAAATTTCCATATCTTTGGGCAAGCTCGGCTGATTTCTGATAAATCGGGTAAATTGAATGAAGAAATTTTTAAGAGTGAATCAGAGTCAGAGCCAGAATCCAAATCTGGGTTAAATAGTTCATCGTATTCATTTTGAAATTCAAGCGTATACGTTTCTTCGATAATGATGGTAGAATTCACAATACAACATTGAATCAAACACACAAAAAAAGGAAATTTGAAAATTTTCATTCTAATAATTCAAATTTTCGAAATATTTATAGGAGTTTTGTAGTTGGTTCGAATCGAATGTTTGCAAAGAATGTGCTATTTCTGCCTTCGCCAAGCAAAAATAATGAGAAAAGGGACTGTCAATCAGATTTCTGTAAAATTAGACACATGCAATCTATGGAATCATTGTCTTGCTTTGGCAAGAGATACGTATGCTCTAGTTTTTTTTATTGAATTGCATTAACACACTAAAATTTCAACAATAACGCAACGCGTCAAGCCTAAATCACTCTTCATTTTGTAAATTTTATTGCACTTGGGTTAAATATTTTTAAGATCACACTCCGTAATTTCCATCCTTAATCCAAAACAAATTAACAAACACGCAAAGTACATAATATGGCAAATGACAAGTAAGTGGGTAAGGTAAAAATTGAGATAACATTGATTTATTGGTAACATTAAACTGCAAACTGCAATTTTTCAAGTTCAGTCAGCTGCGCAGACGCACGTTCACGCGCACGCGCAAACTAGTCTAAGGTTGTCTACTTTTGTCTCGAGTATCAGAGGAATAATGCGCTGCTGAGATTATTTTGATTGCTTCTTCGTAAGGAGGAGGAGGAGGGTCATTAAGGGAAGACGTGGAAGGGTCACGCCCTCCTACTGCCCCTCCCACTCCCATTGCTTCATTATAAGTGGGAGGAGCTATTGCTCTATAAATTGGAAAATGATAGCGGCGTTGGGGAACAGATGCAGCCAAAAGAACTGCTTGAAATGCTGCGGCTGAGGATGTAGCTGAATTTGCAGCATGACTTGGGGGTCTTCCATCATTGTAAGGGTAATCAAGAAGAAATAAATTTGTTCCAGCACCTCCCTGATGGGCAATCCTTGTAAAGAAATTTCTCGTGAAGAAATAGTGAATGATTTTTTCCACTTGGAGCATCGTGAGAAAATACATGATGACCAAAGGGATTGCAATGATCGTGAGGTACCATTTGAACCCAATCAAAATCATCATTTCAATCAAGATTGGAGCTGCAAGGATCCGGGCTGTTACGGACCATAGGCGGCATTTTGTCATGCTGAGTCTTTCCGTATTCTGGATAAAGCAATAACAAGTTATTAGCAAGTGTATAAAAATTCAATTGGTAGGCCACGTATTTCCGAGGCTTACGTTTTTCGCCGCATGTAAAATGAACATTGTCGTCACGAGCTGAAGCCCCTGGAGAATAAATGGGGAAACAAGGAGGATAAATGGACCAACTAGGAAAGAAAATCAAATTGGATTATGGCAATTCTTTCCTTTTAAAATATTTTGAAAAATTGTATAAATTACCATCACTGAATTCTTCATCACTGGTATGAATTGCAATTAGAATGGCAGATACCAGAGCACACATTATTAGGAACAACGTCACACCCTGCATATTCAAAATTTATTATTATAAGATAATAATGACAAGGTGAAGGAACTAATACAATACAAAAATTGTATTTCCTTAAGTTAATGCAATGTATTTAATTTGCCTCATTAGAATTTACATGCATGTGACGTTAAAAAAATTAGATTTTCTAATATGATATTACCGATCCATTAAATCAATAATTTTCATATTATCCATACGTGAATTTGTTCAAATATTCAATTTTATTTTATTTGTGTAATGTAAGAATTTATGGCTTGGTTAGTTTATAATGTGATTAAAAATGAATAATTTTCATAAATTGTCAATACAATACGTTCATTTCTAACAATTTTATGCAATATTTTCAAATTTCACTCAAATGAACAATCTTACAGCGAAAATGATGCCCTTTGTAATTGCTTTGGCCAAATCCTCCTCATTGTTGATGACTAGTGTAATTGCCATTTTGTTTCCTCAAGTTGCATTGAGGTGAAAACTTTTTATAATTTGTACTTCACTGACACTGTCAAAATAGTGCAACAATAACAGGCTTAGTTCCATTATGTACTTTTAGTACATTGAATTTTTAGATATGGGCCTTTGCCAGTTGCCTTGACTCCGCTCAGGCAAGGCCGTGACTGTGACTGTGACGTGACGTCCGTTTTCGTTCTATTTCTGCTCAATTATCTAATTATATTTTGCACAACCAGTAAACCAAATTTAATGATTTATTGGAATTCGGATTCGGAGGAGTTCTCGGACTCAAAGTTGAAATGTCGACTTTGCATGTATCCGAATTACCCGGGAGTTTCTGTACTGAAGAAAGTTAGCACGTTATACGCAGCAAGCAAGCAAGCAAAAGCTAAAGGCAGGCAGGGCGTTTCGTTTTCTTTTCTTCGTCTTTTCTTTCCCACGGGGTGAAATGCAAGACGGAAAAAAATCAAATTCTTTCCCGAATTTTCGGAGTTTCGCCTCAGCGTAGGCTGGCTGGCCTACTGCTGAATCAATACTGTGCTCAATCTGTTCTTGTTCTCTAGTTTAGTTTTAGTTTGCAAAAATCTGCACCTGCACCTGCACTTCACTTCACTAGCAAAAGTACTAAGACCGTAAGACCCATTTGATGACCTTACATAAACATGCAATAAACATAAAATATTTTATGACAAAACATAAAATCAGAACTGCACTGTACGACAGATGAACAAAGGACTGCGACTGGTTGAGTGGAAGTAACGAGATTTTTTGCAAATGCTAAGCTAAAGGCAAAAGTTTTTACCAGGCTAGGTGGGCGTTAAGAAAAGTGGAAATTCACATAAAAGAAAACTGTTAAAGATGAAATGGCGGTTCTCTCTTAAAGATTTGGTCATTAAATTCTAATGCATGGACTCAACGATAGCAAAGAAAATTCCCCATGCTTCATCAACCAGAAAAAAATTCTCATTGTTGTTAAAAAAACGAAAAACACGTAGCCAAAAATTTTATGCCACTACACATTTGTAAGTTTAATTTTATTTTTAATTAAAAATAGTTATTTAAGGTAAGCCATGAGATGAGAACTAATTTTACGATTCACGTATTGAATTGCTCAATATTAAGGGAATAGTAATGGCTCCGTTGACTGAGCATCTGATCCAGCCATTTCAAAGTTTATTCAAGATTAACGTCTTCTTTTCTTCTGGAGGTCCAAGTCAAAGTTTACGAATAATGTATAAAATTGGAAACCAAGAGATACGTAATGCGCGTATTGTGGGATGAGCCTTATGCAAAATATATTCATTCCTTTCCACAAGTTCCATTGAAGAAAGCATTTGAATTGGAATTGGATTGTACTGAATTGCTTTGTGTGGTTTAACAGCCCTGCATTTTGCATATTGCATGGAATTAAAGAAACAGAACAGAAGAGGAAAAGGCGGAAGGAAGGAAAATGAAAGTTATTGGGCTAAAGTTTTTCTGAATGGCAATGCAATGAGAAATTTCTTAGATAAAATCATGCAAATTGCATTACAACGGTTGACTGGTCCTTTAGAGAAAACTCAACCTGCCTTGCATTGGATTTGCAATACCTGAATGTGGATCTGAAAGGTCTTTTGGCATGCAAATTGGCAGATGGGAAATGGAATTTCCTGCATTTCAACTTGTATTCTTGTATATGACAAAATTCAGCTTGAAATGAAGAAAGCAGCGACGAGAGTTGACTTGACCCTAGCAATTTCAATGCACGTAAGATAACATATGGTCTTGTCTATCACGACTTTCAAAAATTGTACAGCCAAGGTATTGTGCGGAAATTCATCTTGAGACTGGAACCGGATTTATTTTTAGTAGGATAAAGGCATGCGAAATCATAATCCGGCTTCCGCATGATTAGACCCAATCTCGTTGAGGATTTACTTACGTGCTTAGAAAATCCAAAATAAAATATAGCAAGGAACCTGAGACATAAAATTTCCCATCAGAATTTGCAATATTGGTTAGAAAATTATTCTGCCTTATATATTTTACACTTTTTAAGGAAAAAATCCATAAAATATTCCAAATCATAAATCAATGTAAATTTTTCATTTGCAATTTAAATTTTGATGATGAATTTCATCTCCCGCTGTTGCTGTTGTCCTCTCCAAAATTTTTTTTGCTGCTTTTTCGTTTACATTATCAATAAATTGAATTTACGGCCGACACTCATGATGCTAGGATCAAAATTCTCATCCTTGACTATAGTACGTATCGTGTAAATATTTCCCACGTTGAGAAGATCGATGCAATAAAAACTGTCTCGAGTTAATACAATCTTACGACTAGGTTTCTCATAGTAGCAGCAGCCAATCCAAGGAAAGAAATAAGGAAAAAAAGTACTTACTTTACTTTACCTGAACAAGGGAAGGGAATGGTTAGAAAAAGAGACAAGGGCTTGTAAAGTAAATAAATACGTACACGTACGTACGTACACCACAGACCTAGCCTTGCCTAGTGAATTCCATGGATTGAGTGTGAGAGAAAAGTAATATTGTGTTGCAAGGCAACGACAATGTTAGTGTACGTGCAAAAATTTATCCTTCTTCACTTTCCTAGGCTGCCGGAAATCTTAGACGTGTCTTCTAAGGAAGGCAAGAAGAATAAAAGTAAAAGTAAAAGAAGAAATACATAAGCTTAAGAGACAAGAATTGCCACTCTGCTCTGTGCTTTTGCTATTTAAGACTTTCTTTTTCCTTTCTGTTGGGAATAAGGAAATCCTGAGGCTTAGCTTTAATGCTTGGCCAGGCCAAGACAGACAAGACCTTTGGCCCAGTCTTATACCTCTGGGATTAATTAGTGGGACTTCATATTAGAGTATTCGTTTCGTTTCCTAGAGGATGGATTACAAGATTCACTTCCTTCCTTCCTTCCTGTCACTTTCGTCATCCCGCAGATGATGTCTTGTATTTCCATATGCATGCTACAGTGCTATACGAGAAATTAATTTGTATTTTCTATATAGAAAGTACCATGTTGTCCTCGTATCTGAAGAGGCTTTGTCAGCTAATCAGTTTTAAATTGAGAGTCCCTGAAGAGTCGAATTAATTTGATATTAAATCTCATGCATCACGCAAATAATTTAGTGAGCTGAAATTAATTTGATTTCAAAGAAACGTAAAAATATTACCAAATTGTCAGTAAAAAAAATTTATCACCTTTTGTAATTTTCCTTTCCTATCCGGGAAAACCAGTCGTAAAATCACGATCCTAATCCAAAGTTCTATAAATAAGAATCTAATCTCATTTTTTAATGGGAAAAGCAAGACTTCATCATCTTCAACCAAGTTCCAAGACCTAATAATCCCTTTAACCTGTTCGTTCAGGCCAGACCAGGTAGAAGACACGACACAATGGAATGGGATTTGAGTATAAAGAGCCAGTGTGGTTGGATCCATAAAATCTTTAAGCTTATGTACTTTGGAAGTGAGTGAGTCTGAGAAACAGTGCCAAAGGAGTAGAAGGCAAGCCGTTCCATTCCATCCAATGCTTAGCCTTTCCGCGTCTGTGTCATCTAGCACTTACTCAAGCCAAGCTAAGCTAAAGGAGTTTCGTTTGGTTTTTCGCATTGGATGCATGCATGAGGTTGGTGGTGCAGGAAGATAACTTGTCCAGTTCAGAGTCGACTGTTCTTCTGCTGGGAACCAAATCGAAATTCGGGCTGGCGACCACGTGCTGAGCTTCAACATTGGCCCAACTGACGAGTTTTTCTCTCATCTTCTCTTTCCCCTTGTGATTTCCACTGTGCTTGCTTCTTTTTACTTTCTTTTCTTCACGTCGTCAAAACAGAGGAAGAAAATTTGGAGAAAGTTTACAAGGTTGGTCAAATTAATTTACTACGTTTAGAACGTTGGATAATTTTTATAAGAAAGGTAATGAAATTTTATAGTACCGCTTAATAGTGACCCGATATCAAAAATCCAGCTAAACGTTCCAAAAAATGATAAGAACTTGCAACCAGAACTTAGAATTCTAAAAAATTCTTGCGTTTTGAGGGAAAATTTTTACTGTATTACAAACAATTTGCCAGAAACTGAAATTCAGGCAAAAGTAAGCCAGCCAATTAACTGAATAATATCTATAAAGAGATTCATTGCATTCCAGGGTAGCATGTCTAGCCTAAATTTTTAATTGAACAGTCAAAATTCCACTCGTACACTCCAGAGGTATTAGATAAAAGTTAATCTGTTTGAATTAAGCTGTTCACGCAGTTGTGGCTTTCCCCATTACATTATGAATTACTCTGTTGTCCAACTTTCTCAACTTGTTCCTTTTAACTTTTAATCTCCCGCTCAATACATACTAATCCATGGGCAGGCCAAGCCAGAAGAGCGTCTTGGAATAATTTATCATGCCGGGACAGCGGAAGGGTTGTCCATGTGCTTGTTTCGTGCTTTGCATGACAAAACAAGTATAAAACTATGCAAACTCAACTCCGGATGGGCATAGACATAAGCCATAGTCTTGTTATTTTCCCAAGGGCAGATGGCTCTTCATAATATTGATTTAATTAAGGCCAAAGCCAAACAAGAATCCCACGCCATGCTTGCAGAAGCATAGCATAGCATGGCAGAGCATTGACAATATTTTCTCTCATAACAGATAACAAAACACATTGGAAAGGACGACGGAGTCATACGAAGGCAGGCATTGTTTAAATTTCCTATACTTTCACTCTGTGCTTTCTCTCCACATATATTTTCTTTTGGCCATGCCAAGCCAGGTCGTGCCATGCCTTGCCTTATAGCTAAGCTATGCCATTGGATAAAGTTTGCTTGAGTGCGTTTGTATAAATCATTAATGGAAGGAATCACGGACACGCCTTGGCCGATTTTGCTTTGCTTTAGCTGCTATAATGTCATACCCGCCTGTTCGCTTAATGCCTAATGCTTATGCTTAACTACACTTTTACATTTATTGGACGGAAAAGGCTTTTTACGCTTTACGCTGCCTTGGCTTTTCTTCTGTTTTCTGATTTCTACTGGCTAGCTTTTGCTACTCATACAAAGACTTGGACAGCCGAACGATTGGACGTCGGACGTCCATTAGAATGTTTTTAGGTCACTCAACCTAAACTCATATGGATTTTACGAGGAAAGGAATGGTGGAACGGAATGACATGTTACTAGTGAAAAACTCTCGCTGTACGTACGTACGTTATGTACAAAATGTCGAAATCCGTTTGATTGATATTGATGGAATTTGGTAGCTCGATGCTCGAATGATGTGTAAAGGCTTTTTACGCTTTACGCTGCCTTGGCTTTTCTTCTGTTTTCTGATTTCTACTGGCTAGCTTTTGCTACTCATACAAAGACTTGGACAGCCGAACGATCGGACGTCGGACATCCATTAGAATGTTTTTAGGTCACTCAACCTAAACTCATATGGATTTTATGAGGAAAGGCAGCAGCAGCAAGGAATGACATGTTACGAGTGAAAAACTCTCGCTGTACGTACGTACGTTATGTACAAAATGTCGAAATCCGTTTGATTGATATTGATGGAATTTGGTAGCTCGATGCTCGAATGATGTGTAATCACATGTTGTAAAAATTGTAATGATAGGGCATCGTGTTAGATGTTATGTGTCAGTGTAATTCAACAAAGAATAGCCTACGCATTAGCTTGCCATCACAAAAGATAGTTAATTGTATAGAATTTTGGACATGCCATGCCACGGGTGACTTTCCTTTGGAATTTTATGTCCACCTCCGCGTTGTCCGGAAAATCGTGTGAATCGAAAAGAAATTTCGATCATTGTCAGCTTATAAGTCAAAGTCAGAGTCAACTATTCTTCCATTTTCTGAGCCTCTCGAAATATATGACAGGATTTCCGAGTCGGATCAATTTTTATGCATGAATGAAGCACCCGGTGACATTATACGTACGTACGTAAATAGGCCACATCGTGATCGTGTTACAGACATTTACGGAAAAACAGTCCTAGTCGATCAAAATCAGAGCAAGGCAAGGCATGGTAGCAAATCTAGAAATAACCACAGGAATTTAAGCAAGCATGAATGGAACAAATTGTCCTTAACACGCAAGTTTTTCCGCAACTCATCCATAAATTCAATTTTCTTCTGACAGGGCATGGCATGGCAGGGCACGGAAAGTGCAAAACAAGGGAAATGTGAAGTGAAAAAATGCAATTCAAACTTTCCATTATGTAGAATGGAATGGAGTGCAAATTTATGTCACTTTGGATTTTTCGTAGCAAACAAGTACTAGTACGTGGTTTTCGCTTGGATTTGGGTATTTCTGGGTAAAATAGTTATTGCTTATTGCTGCTACAGATCAACTTTTAATAGAAATTCCCAGCAATGGCTATTTCTGTATAGAGAATTCTGACAGAAGACAAATTTTATGAGTCCAGTCAGGGGTAAAAGGATTTGAGATGATAAGAGATGAGTCGAGTGACATGACAAATATATGAGGATTTATTTTTTGCACTGCAGACTGCAGCAAGGAAAGGAGAAAGCATGAGTATCCATCTAATGTTATTCTTAGAGAAGGATCTCACATCACACATGTCTCATATGACCCATGTACTATAGCATAGCATAGCATGGCATGGCATGGGAAGATAAGTCATGTAATGTAGCCAAACGGAAACTACGCCCTGGGCAGCTAAGCTAAGCCAAGTCAAGCCAGAGCTTATGGAAGCTTAGTTGATTAAATTGATCCTCTTGTAATCTGGGTGTTGGCCTGAAATGGCAATTGTGGTGTGAGTAAACGTAAACGTAAAGGTGAAAGTACTGTAGTGACTCACATTTATATTATGTAACGACCATGCTCATGCCTTGCCTTGCCTTATCTTCATGAGTCAGTCAGTCAGTTAGGTTAGCTAGTTGGAATAAATTGGAATTAGTCAACCATACATTAGCCACTTTGGATATAGACTCCCTAATTAGCTTAGCTTTTGGCTTTTATTCGAAATGGGAATGCGAATTGGACTTACATTGCCTTTGCCGTGGCTTTTCTTCTCCAATTCCTATTCATCAAAAGCCTTAAGCGAATTCAGTCAGGCCCAGACCCTCCTTTCCATGCCCATGCCCAAGCCTTTCTTTCCAAAAGATTTATTCATTTGCGAAATTCCCATGGAATGAAATGGATTATTAATGTGAAATCATGCGAGAATTCCCAAATTAATTGGGACTACTAGGTAAGGTACTATTTTAAGGTAAAGCTGCTTAAGAATTAACATAGATGGCGTGAGAGAAGCAAACCTAACTTTAAAAATAAGCCATATGGTTGTTTATAAGTCGTGTCCTGTCTCATTGTTTCAATTTTGGTATCAATTTCTTCATCTATTTGGCCTAAGCGGCTTCTCTTCTCAACTTTGTTGCTGTAGTTTATTTTACTTTAACTTCGAGCCCCGGAGGTGGGTCCCAAAGCCACAGTCGTAAACAATAAAACCGACACAAAGGAACGTTTGATGACAAACACAAAAGGATTCACAGAAAGTGATTTCCTTTATATTTCGGTTTCGGGGACTCAGGCCGTTCAGTCGGTACTTTAACTTTCCTTTGTTTTTGCCGTTCATTCGTCCGTAAACTCAGAATTTGAAGTTTTGTGTCTTGTGTCTTTATGTCTAATCTCTAGAAGGGAATCTTTGTTAAATCTTTAATGCGCTTTCTCTTGGCTTGTCTTGCCTTGGCTTTCACCAGAGGCACTCATAAAACTGACTACAATTGACAATTCGTTTGTATTTGTACTTATTGGACTCGTAAGCACCGTATTTGGAGTTAACCCAACCCCATTATAATGGATGTCTCGTTCCTTTCCCTGTAAAATTATTTTTGATATCGCCACTGTCTGTCAGTGGACCCAAGAGCCAAATGTCAAGACAACTATACTATAACGAGACATCCTTCAATATTTATAACCCTTTTGTTCCCTAATGACTTGGACTCAAGATTTCCTTGCAAAGCTAAAGCTAGGCGAAATTTTGGCTAGACTTGGCTTTGAGATTCTCAATTTCCGTAGATGATGACTACGCTTGGTTCTGTAGTCAAGTCATAAAATTTTAAGAATTTCTTTTCAAGTCAAAGGAAACAATGAAAATGAAAGTGAAAGAGTTTCTAAGGGAAAGAGGTTAGGGAAATGAGATGGGATGAGGAGTTAATTAGCCTCTTCTCAGAAGTAGTAGTCGTGCGGGTATGGGTACGTGTAGCAGCAAGCAGCATAAATCTTAGGAAGGTATTCGGGGAATTGATGACGACGCTAACATACTGTAGGCAGTAGGCAGCCAAAACTTACACCTCTAGGGCCAGGTAGACGAGAAGAGTAACATACTAGTAACACATTATGGGAATTTCTATTCCATTGTTCACTTTCAACCTGTCAGGGAAATCTTTGAGAGTAGTTGTTGAAGAAGTTTGTGCCAAGCTAAGCCAGACATTCTCAAACTTTGAAATATTGATTTCACTTGACGTTTATGATAATGCATCGTGGATTCTCGTCCCGTGATGGTGATGGATTTACATATGTATGTGTAGTATGTTATAGGCCAATCATCATACTACGAACTAGTTCCGAGATTTCCTCCTAGCATTAAGCTCAACACTCGTAGACAGGTATTAAAATTTATTATTCATGTGGGGGCATTTTAGCGACATGCTTTCTCCGTGTACGATGCACGACTCTGCACTTAGCAAATTGCTTCAATCAATTTAAGGATTGAGCTCGTCGCTTGCATTGCGTTGCATTGCTTAATTATCATAGGACAGGTTTCTAAAATATTTCCAATTGACTGCAACACATGTTTTGTACATATTTGCTCAGTTTTCGTTTTCGTTTGCATTGGAATTGAGATTGGTGGCGGGCTATACTACGCGTTGAAATTTTTAAGCATGGCATGATGAGACCGTATTACAGGAGAAAGCACTTTCACTTGATTTTCTACCTATCCCGCCTCCATTCCATCCGACTTTTCACTCCTCTTCACTATCACAATTTGTATTCACTTTGCTAGAGTGTCAGAATTTTGCATTGTGAATTGTGAAACTTTTCCATTCGGATTACAAAGGGAAATTGGCTGTTTTGAGGGTTTTTGTTGGAAATGAAAGAAGTGAAGGGAGAAGGAATTTAGACAGATGCATTTGCATTTGCATGGCATTTGACATTGGCATTTGGATATTTCGCCATAAATGTGTAAAATAAATTTCCCTGCCACAGGCAGCAATATTAGGCTCGGGCTTCCTACGCGGTTAGGTGAGCAAATAACGAATGTTATAAAAATTCTCAAATTTATGTGTATCGTGAATATCCCGTGAAAATTTCTAATATATTTGATCTTTTTTATGCCAAACTGGAATATTAGATTTATTTTTGTACATATTTGCTACTTTTCTGAAGGATTCAATTTAAACTTTACGAGCAAAAAAATTTTGCCAAGAATTTTGCCTTGGGGTAAGTTTCTGAGCCCAAAAATCTCATAAACGAGGAATTTAGCGTATGTTACGTAATAGCCTAGCTAGTCAATTCAATTTAGAATATCTCTCTTTGATATTTTAAATCATGTACAAATAAGCCTGGTCTGGTCAACCCAGCATCAGCCGAGAGTTGACGTCCTTTTCAAAGAAGTCGCAATCATTGTACGTACTAGGCTATTCCCAGCGGAGTCTCTGTCTTTTATTTTAAATTGATTTGATCTACTCATCCAACCGTATTTACTCTCGACTCTTTTTGAGACGAGACGTCTGATTTGTTTGGAGATGACGATTCTAGAAAAAAGGAAAGAAAGAGACAAAAATCTCTGACGCTGTGCTTTGCTTCATGGCTTGGTTGAATTGGGCAATAAGTAAACTAATACGAAAGCAAAGTGAAAGTGCACTTTCTCCTAAAAGTCATGCGGTCAATTTTTTAGGAGAGACCCAAGACCCCTCTTCAAATCGTCGACACAGTTTTCTCAAATTGGATGTGAATTGGTGTCTCTTTTTGGCTTAGAGTCAGCTGAGAGCTTGAGCCATCTCTGCCCTCTTCGTCGTGGACAAAATCAATTTTCCGTTTCGAAGATTAGAATCCAGATTATTCCCTGGGGTAAGAAGAAGCCAAGACTAGCTCAGTCAGGACCAGACCATGGAGAAAAGTGAAAATCAATTCAAAAACTCTTTAGCCTTTTGCTGCCTTACCGGGCAAACCAATTTCGGTTCAAATTATTCGCAAATCGTTCAATCCAACAAATTTGAAATTTCTTTTTACAATTTTATGTAAAAATTTTTCCACTTGGCTTGACGGGTGGGCGGTATTCCTACAAGTCAAGAAATTCTCACATTTGGCAAGTGAGAGTAAAAAGTGAGAAAAGTGAAAGTAAAAGTTAAAAGAAAAGAATGACAGTGAGGAGTGAAATGAAAATGAAAACAATTAATTCTGGTTTTGTTCTTTCTTTTCACATTTGGCTTTTACAAGGGCCAACGGCAATGGCAATTGTCTTTCTTTTCTTCCTAACTCTTTCAAAGTGAAATACGACGAGACGAGCTACTTTTCTCCTCAGGCCATAAATTAGCCTTGTTCTCTGTAGTCCATAATTCAACTGTCACTCTTATTTTCCCACTAACTCTTTCAAAGTGAAATACGACGAGACGAGCTACTTTTCTCCTCAGGCCATAAATTAGCCTTGTTCTCTGTAGTCCATAATTCAACTGTCACTCTTCTTTTCCCACGAGACTTTGTTTGGAAATGAATTTTAATTTTTAGCTTTAGCCCAGACGTTTACTCTACACTTTTAGTGAAAGTCGAAACGTCAGCCAAAATTGTAGAATTTATTTAGAAAATAAAAAGCACATCAAATCAAATCATGTTGAAATTGAGTCGTATTGTTATTTTCAGAAAAAAATCTCAAGGCAAATCAAAGCAAAGCTTCTAATTTAATCCCCCATCTAAATCTGTGTATGCGGGTTAGACCCGTATTCGGGTAGACAGACACACAACTTTCTTCGTCTCACCTTAATGAAAGGACATTGTTGAGCTTAGCTTGTGGAATTCTCATATATGCTCATAGTACGTTCTACGTACACATGACTCATTTCCTTCCCCGAATTCGGGGTTATTAGATTGACCCACTTCCCTCTAATGAATTTGACTTTCACATGAATCCGTATCCGAACTCTATACTGCTGCCTGCATTCCATATGACGACAAGGCAAGGAACGGCAAGGCAAGGCGGAAAATAATTGAATTAGATGGAATCTATCTATAGAACTGGTTTTGAATGAACTCAAGAAATACGAAGTAATTGCCATAGCTGCTGCTGGTGGAAAAAACCCCTGATTGATTTCAAAAGGATATGGACGAGTTTTCACACATAATACCAGAAAAAGTAATAAATTTGTCAACCTTCGTCTCGCTCCATAAATCTTGGATAGACTTTTTGCATTTTCTCTCCATTTAATCTAATGTAAAGCTTTCAAGGAATTTGCATGGGGAATTTTCACATGGTAAAGTAAGGACAAATCATCCGAGTCCATTGCTTGCTTCTTCCCTGAATCACACCTCTGGGATTCACTTTCATTTCCTCCCAATTCTCATAATTTAACCATTTTTTCCCCTTGGCTTGTCTCGAATTGCATTACATTATGTGGCATTGGCCTGCATGCCATGGAATCCCACAGGGAGAAAGTTAAGAAACTTGTCTACTACTTATTGCATGGAGTCTGTTGGTCTGACCCAAGCCAAGCAGTAAAAACCTTCTGGAAAAAAATTAATGAACTGAACTGAATTTTATTACCAGCTGTAAAATCCTGCTGGTTGACCATTTGACCTGATGGATTAAGTGACCAAAATGTCAACGATGACAATAAAAGTCAACAGAAATGGGCAAAGCAATATAATATTGGTCCTTTGAGCCAGATACGAAAATAAAATTAATGACCAAAGCCAATAAGAACTGACATTAAGTGTCATGGTCCTTCGAACCAGATGCTATGTCAAATGAAAATAAGATAATTTAATGACCAAAAAAGTTATGACGAGAAATGTTCCCTTGTGGACTGAGGTGTTTTACGCCTCATTGCGATTGCTACTGAAATGTTATACTGGAACTTTGCCTTTGCGTTGCGTTTGTTGGGCAAGTAACACGAAACGAGTTAAAGGTGGAGGCTGAGACCATTAAGGGAAACCAAGTGAGACCATTCTAATCTAAAAACCCAAGACCGGTTGACCGACTTGGGACGTGCTTGCCATGCCCAATTAACAGAGCTGCTGTGAGGAGGACCCAATTACCACACTGGAGAATAAACTCCTGGAGAAAATTCACCTTTTCCCAGAAACATCACGTAGACATAGACAAACCTTTTCCTTCCACTTCATATTTTCTCCAAATTTCTCCTCAAGGAGTTTTAGACCTGGCGATGGCAATGCCTGGTTTCCTCTGCCCATTTCCATTTCGCATTTTCTGTCGTTGCCGTTAATATTGATTTTAACCCTCCCGGCTAACTTATTTGAGTGACAAACTTTTCTAGCAGTGAAAAAAATAAAATGAAAGAGCCAAGTTTGAAAGTCCTAGTCCTAGTTTCTAATGTACTTTTGCATTTTGTATGAATTTTTTCCCAGGAAAATCTTCAAATTACGTGAAAAAGTTGAAGTAATCATAAAAAACTAAGTGGACAACTTTTTGCACTTAACAATGGACCCACGCACAACCCCTAGTCCTAATGAGATGACAGAAGAAGATGAGGAAGTAGCTGGAGCTACAGCAGCTGCTACTACTGCTTCTACTGAAGACCAACCATCAGAACATCTTCCAACCCTTGACATCCAATTTATTAAAAGGGTCATCCTTGGCACAGCCTCACCTCGACATTATCAAAGAGCCATGTCATGTGAACAGTCAAATTCTACTGGTCTTTATTCAAGTTCTCCAGGAAGAGTCAATCGGATTTTACCCAAGAAACGCTCCGCCCCTCAAGTCCAAAGGACCAATACGATAAGGAATGCAGTCATCCTCAGAAGTAGACGCTCTTGGCCTGTAGCTCCACCTAGGATGCGAAGGTAAAAACTTAATGCCCATTTGCATCATTTATGTACTCCTGTTTTCCTTGTAGTTACTTTTATCCAGAGAATTCTAACTTTTCCTTTTATAAAATAAACTAAACAAGGTTTTGTGTAAATAAGACAAAGTATCCTTGAAACATAATGGTACGAGTACGGGTACGAGGATAGGAATATAACTTCATGCGATACGCGTTAGGAATCTCATGAAAATAACATGTAAGATGACAAATCGAAAGGCGAGGAAACGTGTTGACAAAATTCTAAAAGGAAAGTGGAGCCAAAGCAAGCAAATATCTACTACTCCAGTCAATCGAGACGAAAAGGGAAGGTTCCATGGTGCTGCACCTCGAATCATGACGTTTTAGAATTAAAATGATGGCAAGACCCATCACATAAATTCGTCTAAAATTCTTACCCTGTAAATGTGACCCCTTTTATGCGCTTCAACTGCTCAGATAGTCGTATTGATAATGCAGTAGTGAAAAAACTTCAACTCGCATCGCAATGGCAATATAGCAAATATCTGACAAAGACACAATGAAAGCCAAATACTACGATTAAACTTTCAGAGCACAATAGCTGAGCTTAGCATAAAAAACGAATCAAAAGCAAGGAACATTTGTTGAGCGGAAATCGAGTTCTGTTTCTC
>WJEZ01001467.1:0-17383 GCA_009869925.1 Thalassaphorura encarpata
TATTCAGAACACCTCAAAATTCAGCAGATTGCCCATTGCATAACACTGGAATCCCGACCTCCTGCGCTAATCAGACGTGTATCATCTTGAAGAAAAGAGACATTTGATACGTGGCTACTATGTCCTCCATAAGTGTGGCAAAGCGACTGTAACGAAAAGTAATTGAATCAGTTTCATGCCAAACACCTGACCACAGCTAATATTATACCTTTGGTTGTGTGACTGGAAAGTTGTACAATTTGACTTTTCCAAAATCGTCCCCAGTAGCAAGTAATTTTGAATCATGGGTTCTGTCACAAGCATTCACGTCAGTTCCGTCCACGTTCTCAGGCCAAATTCCAATACTGACGGATGTCAAAGTACATGTTGTCGTAGCCCACTCTGTATCTCTCAATTGTGAACTTTGTGGGATTTGACGGCAGACAGAAGCATTCCCTATTAAGGCATATGAATAAATTATTCCAAAAATGAACCAAATATACATTCCGTTCACCCGCCTAACGGTCGCGGGTGGCCAATCTGATAAATAAATTGATTGATTGCACACGAGCCATAACAATGACATGACTTACAATAGAGAAGTTCATAGTCCCCAGAGTTACTCTGAATAAAAGTACTGTCTGCCGACCAATCCAAATATCTCTCAATTGTGAACTTTGTGGGATTTGACGGCAGACAGAAGCATTCCCTATTAAGGCATATGAATAAATTATTCCAAAAATGAACCAAATATACATTCCGTTCACCCGCCTAATGGTCGCGGGTGGCCAATCTGATAAATAAATTGATTGATTGCAAACAGCCCACGACAATGACATGACTTACAATAGAGGAGTTCATAGTCCCCAGAGTTACTCTGAATAAAAGTACTGTCTGCCGACCAATCCAAATGCAAAATAAAGCTAGAGTGACCCTAGAAATTCACAAGAAAACATGCCGGTTCATATCTCACCCAATATTTGCAAAATTGTAAAATGGTGAACGTATGTAACAATGCAAACTGTTGTACAGCACAATGCAAAAAAAATAAACTTACAGAGCAACGTCCGATGCGATTGTACTTTTGATACGAGTCGCTCACTTGATAAATGTAAATAAATGTTGTCGCGCGAGCCAATGGCTAACATTTTTCCATCTGGTGAAAACCTCACAACCTGTAAATGTAAAAGAAAGACAATCAATCCTCTGTCCTGTCACTCGAGCAAAGGACCCTCACTTATTGTTCAAAAATGAAAGACGTATACATATGCTACGTATAATTTAGTGCTGTATTTGCTTTGGTTTTTACAATTGTGCTTAATAAGTGCACTGTGCGGTCTGGTCTTACTTTTCGTTCAAGTATTTGATGTCAACGCAAAGCAAATAATATTTTTTTTACTTTAATGAATCAAGGGTGTAACTGAGTTTCCGGAAGTATTTTCAAATCGATTAGACCTTACATTTACATTTCGTCCTGCTATAACATTCAGTGAAAATATAACTCTTTAACTGACCTGAATTGCTTCAGCTCCATCCGTTTGATGAGCGATGACTTCTCTCTTGTCCGCTGNTCAGCTCCATCCGTTTGATGAGCGATGACTTCTCTCTTGTCCGCTGAAATAGCGAGCCAGTGTCCAAGCGTTGTACCTACAACAACGACAGATCCGTCTGGGGAAAATGTAGCGGACTGGATTTGCTCCTAATGATGAAACAGTAAATTAGTTAATTGCAAATTAGGAGATGAGTATTATTCGCATTACCTCCAAATCCATGGACCAAACTGCTGTGTGAGACAATGAATCCCAAAGCACTAGCATTTTATCTTGACCTCCAGAAATGAACTGTTGTTGCTCTGGGTGTGTAGCCAATCCCCACAGTTCTTCAGTATGCCCTTGAACAACCAATTGGAAGGGAAGTTGGAAACTTCCAGCCAAAATATTATTTTTAGTCGTTCCGATCACCAGCTGATTTCCACGACCTTCAGTAATCACTCTGATCGGGCCATACTGCTCGGGTACCTTTGGAGATACATAATTAATCAGATTAAAATTATTTGTATTATGATCCATTGCACCTGAATTTAATTAAGCTTCTTACCACAGTCTCCATTTCTTTCTTGTTCAATTCGGCATCCCATTGCAAGACACGACAATCCTTTCCACCTCCTGTCAAAATTTCTCCATCCTTCAAAGTGAAGATGCTGAAAACAGGGCCTTCGTGAGCATTTCGAATTGCTTTTGCCACGACGTTCGTTCCTCTTGCCCAAACAAGAACATTTCCGCTCGAGTCACCGGAGAGCACATCTCCATTGGAAGTAAATGCAAGACAAGTCACGTATTTGGGTTTGTCTCGGTGGTCAAAGATCCCTAACTTTTTGTACAACACACAATTCTCAAATGACCAAAACGAGATATGACCCTTTCCACATGAAATTATGGCATTCTTATCCAAGGGGTGAAAGTCCATTGCTACGACTGTGTCTCCCGAGCACTATATTTAATGAAACAAAAGAAATTATTAAATTCCGTATTTGCGCAATAATGCAAGTGGAGAGCATAATTCAAAACAATAGTTTCTCATAAAATCCCTAAAAATTCTAATAAATCTATCATTTGAAAACAAAAAAGTTGAATTTACAGCGTTATATTTGTCATGTTTCCTTTTTCAGAATTAGGAAAGAGATTGTTCGAATAATTAACGGATTTCAGTTTAAAATTTCAATTGTGTTGGGAGTTAGAAGGCAAGACAAACCTTATTTTCCGCTAATTTATTTCCCTTTTCGCCCTTTTGCCAATCCCAAACAGAAATATTGTGCTCGCTGGATTCATCAATTACGCAAAGTAAAGCACCGCCATCCTGTAATATTAAAATTATGAGAATTATCTCAAAAAATAATTGCGTCTCATCAGTCAGTATATTGAGCACTTACAGCTCTAGAGAAGGAGAGACAACAAATTGACCGTTCAAAGTCTCCAATTCCAATGACATGTAGGGTCATTAAGCTCACAGAATTCCAAATTCGGACGTGGGCCTAACAAAGTTTACAAAATTAGCATATTTTATTGCAAATTCAGCAATTTCCGAATGTATAATATTAATGGGCGGCAGACGCAAGCCTTCTTAAGAGAAAAATGCGTAGCACAACAATGGTCAGGCCCAAGCAAATGCCATTTAACGTTTGGCGTTGATTTAACTGCATGCCTGTTTAAGGACTTTAATAATTTGAAGCTGTCTTATGGCATGGCAGTCAACTTATGAAACTTTGACAAATTAATCAGGCGTTCGGCATACCTTTCCCTCTCTCTTGTCATGGCCAGCACACTGACCCGTTGCAACAATCAATTTGTTGGGGTGGATTGCCAAGCTGAAATCAAATGTGAGAAAACATGACGTTACAAAAGTGCAATTTATCGCAAAATTATAAACCTCAATCAAAGACGTTCTAATTTGGCAAGTAATCATAAAATAAAAAATAATTTCACTTTTGTGGTGTACAAGACTTTTACTTATCCATAGAATTTTTCTGTCACAAATTAGACACTGAACTTGGTTGGTAGAATTGGATAAAGAGATTTCACTTGACATTAGTTTTCATCGAGGTATCAACCTTAGAAAATTACGAGGATGATACACCATATAAAACCACACATCGTCTTTACCCCCTGCGATAGCGTGCCACTGACAATTTAATTCAAAATCCTTCCTAACATTATTCTTGCAATTCTCATTTCAACGTTGCTGATGTGTGGTTGCGGTTGAGTCATTTTCAATTGAAATAATTGCGAATCCTAACTACTTGATGGTCTTGTCAATGTATGCTCATACTGTGCAAGTCTCTTATCAAGTAGTTCATTCATTCAAACCATCACAATTGCAAATTTTGATCACTCATGTAGGTAATTTCTGAGCAATTTCAAAAAGCTGAATCAAATTTAGTCCCTGAAACTAGTCAGCCAACTGAAACCGAAACATACGAAAGTTTGGATTTAACTGAACGTGACCGACGAAAAAAAAGAGTTCTTCGTAGTATGGATATACATCTCGATATGTGAATCGAGCTCATGAATGTGGAAATTAATGGCACAGCATACAGATTTTCAATCATATCCATTTCCTGTCCTATCCGCAATCATAGCATTGCCATTCCCATCAGGTCATCCGTCAAAGAGTCGCAGCAGTCACATACAAAATCTTGTTTCAGTTCGGTTCACTTCCCATTCACACCTGCCACGAAGTCACGAAGGAACTAAAGTGCATATTAATGTCAAATACTTTTGCAGCAATCACATTGCATCTCAAGCTCACGAAGATGACCTTAAAAGAGATGGGCGCTTAAATTCACCTCATTTTTAATATTGGCTCTCACAAATCAAACTCGTCTTTAAATCAGAATGAAACATAAGTTCCAGTCCTAGAACTAACGCTTATTTCTATTTTATAAATGCAATGCACATGCACATCTTTCAAACAAGAATCTCAAAGTAAAACAATCAAGATAAAAGTGCTCTAAACTCACCATTTGACATCATCATTGTGGCCCAAATAATGCCTTTGCTGTTGTTCCTCCAAATTGTAAAGAATGACAACCGCCGCCATGAAATAAACCAATTCACCGGTGGGCAAGTAGTACAAATTGGAGCGACAATCACGACCTCGATATCCATACCTAAAGTAAAGTAAAGTAGGGATAAGAAGATTTGCACGAAGTTTAGGAAAATGAATTGGAATTTTGGTTGCAATGCCGTGACTGACTATGTATCCATTATTCAATCAATTCCCTAATTTTGAGAACCACTGCACGCACAACGCACATAAAAGAGAAGACGTGAAATGCATTGTATAGATAAGGAGACTAACAGGAAAAGTAGCTGCACTTGAAAAATTGGTCCATGTTGGTTAGTCTGGTTTGCATTTTAACAATTGAACTGCAGCCGCAACATTGAATTTCAATTCCTCTCAAACCAAATCGAATTCTTGAATGATAGTTCATTCAAGATTCCATTGTTCTAAACAATGATGCGTTTAAGACGGATCAACATGCACAAGAATAAAATTTAAAAGTGGTTTTTGTCATGTTTAATCGTGTTCGTGCGATTGGCGCGACGTTGAGCTTGAGCTTGAGCTACTTAACATAATTTTGCTCATCTAGTCATTTGAGATTTGAGTAAATGGTGACGAAAATCTCAACTGAAATTTACTTACACCCATTCCAACCGAAGTTTAGCAATTGGAGCTGTAGCCACTTTTGATAAGCTGTAGTTCTCGACAAGAGAATTTGGAAGGTACAAATTGAGTGGACGGCCACGAAGAAAAACACGGACGGTTCCTTCCTCTGCATTAAATGTCGCATCTTTTGTGCTAAAGCGTAAATTAAGAAAATTAGACATTTTAGCTGTGTGCCCTGGCTGAATGTGAATTGAATTATGAAAATCGCAAACTCAAAAAAATAATTTCAATGGTAATACAAAAAATAAATAAAAATGTCGTACCCGTGTCTAGCATTGGATTTCACATGCAAGTTTAGCAGGGATCGTGCCGTTGCATTATTTCTAAAAAGTGCAAATACACCGAAACAAAAACAAAAAAATCAAATAATCGTGCGATAGGTAAATTAATACGTATAAATTCAAAATAAAAACTATATCCTCATATTTTCTTGTCCTCACTTATAATAATTATTTTCAAGTTCAAACAGTGCATAAAACAAAATGTTTTGCTACTTCGTTGCTTATTCCTGTAAATTCTATGAAAGAGATTTATGGGTTCCTTAAAATTCGCCATTAAGATTAGCATTAGCGGCTGATCTGTTCAAGTGAACAGTCTCGCCTAGCGAGCATTAATTTAATGTATTAAATTCAACATAACTCAACTATCATGACTCATGACCCACCCAAGGCAGACCTACCCAACGTGTTCACAGCACAGCTGTACAAAATCGCACAATGAATTTATCACTGCATCTTTGTTTATTTTTTAGTGCCGGCCTACCGAACCGTTTAGTATGCACAACAAAGCCTTCCGCATAAATTCGCAACACTTCAACAAAAAACGTTTGGATGAAACAACCAGAAATATGCAGATATAATTTCTTTAGGGTATGAGAAATTCATTCACTTAGCATTGCAAATCTTATACGAAAATTAAAAGTAGTTCTGCTGTCAAATCAAGAAATAATGTTCAAAATATATAAAGGGTAAAGGAATCCGTTTTAGCAATATTGTGTATTCTAAAATCGATTAAGACTTTGTGAGATTTTGCTGCTAGTTTAGCTTGTATTTAAACTAGAGTCATTTAAATGCCGGAAGAGGCAAAGCAGGCACTATGCAACTCAACAGGTCTGTTTAGTTTTTTCAATAAAAATTAAAACAGGTTCACACACAATTGGCTGTCCGCTGATTGCTTTGGGTGCAAGCACAGCACTGTAATTATTATCTCAACTCTACATCAACAACAGCATTAATGTGTCGGCTTAAGGCATGTAAAAGTCACTCTTTAATCTACTCTTTCCAAATCTGATAAGATCTACCTGTTTCCTCTCAGTGTCCCATCCACAGTGTTATTAAATTAGTAAATAAAATCAAACGAGTCGCCGGTTCAGTTTCTTCATGTCGAACTTTAAGAAGCTCGACAGGAGCACAATGCAAAAAAATTTCTTACCTCACAGCCATTGCTCCGCTTTGAGAAAAGAGGGATGGACTACTCGTAAAATCACTGGTAGAACTCCAACGTTTTGCCAAAGGGGATGGAGTTCCGTTAGTTCCGGTTCCGATTGTCCCGTTCCTGTGCGGCGGAGTTGGCGGATGTGAAGGTGACGGAGGATTGTTTCCACCGATATTTCTTGGCGAAGGTGAAGCACGATAAGGAGACGGTGATGGTGATGGTGACAGACCGTTGGAACTGTGACTGTCAGCGGAGTGCAAAGAGCCAGTAGACTGGTGATGATTTGCGCGACGACTAAGGAGAACAAATCAATAACACCAAGACATATTAGTCACTCGGAGATTAATTATGAGCATGGAACTGAAATGACAGTTTCGATTTCCGATGACAAGGAAAGTCACAACCCCAAAATTATCAAACCTTCGGTAGATAGGGTTAGTAAATACAAAAATTACAAAAGTTGGGAAGCAAATCCAGGTGAACAATGCAAAATGAAGTCTGAAATCACCTGCTATTATACAACTAAAATTTTCAAGTTTCAAATAAAATTCTATGAAGCTGCATCAACGCTTTCCTTGTCAGACTAACGCGAATTCAACCCAATCCCCAAAATCATGTAACTTAATTGCTAGCTATTAAAACCATATTAGCCTTAATTTGTCTGACTACCTTTCACTTGAGGTCAGGATGAAAATTTCTCAATTTTGGACATGCACTTTAAATTATAAGAGAGTTTCAAAATAGCCTGCAGGTGTAGAAGCAGATGACACGATGCAATTACCTTAATTAGTTGATGATAAGGTAATTTGAGAAGTTTTAACTACGGTAAGACATAGATACCACAAAGCGTGATTATTGAATTATAAGGAAAATCACTTTTAAAATTAAACCATGAAATCGTGTTGAAGACTTTAAGACTTTCGTCAAGGTTAGTTGAGTAATAATGACTACAAGTAGCTGACCAAGCTTCCTCCATCGTATATTTAACTTGAGCTTGGATTTGGATTTCAAGACAAAGAGGCAGTAAGCAAGGAAGAAGTCAATTATGCAAGGCAACGAATTAATTGTTAAACTCGTGAGTAAGGGAAAACTTAATTAGCAATTCAATTAAGCCTACAGGTAAAAATTGCAAGTGAAGGTATTCCTACACAGCACCTGCATGTTTTTTTAAATTGTAAACCTTAACACGTGGCTTTTAATTTTCTCGCCAATTTTAAAAATTTAACAAAATGAACTCACTTGGCTAAATTTACGTGACGACCGTTGGGAGCTCCTGAAGCAGGTCTTCTCCAGTCACCTCGAGCCGGGTCAGAATTTGTGGCGTACACTCGAAGTCTTCCTCCAATCGGCTCCTTGAATTGAATATTGGAATGATGATTGTTGTTGGTTCCTATTTGCGTAGCGATTACGGGACTGGGACCTGTAACCAAAGTTAAAATTTTAAAATTAATATTCTTCATCAAGTAAGTTTTTCTTTTCAAACAAATCCTAAAATCTGGGCTTAAATACAAAATCACATTCCACATGCAACCATTTTATAGACTACTAGCACAGTCCATACTAAATCTTCCAGTATCCTTTCCTCCCTACCCTAGTCTTGTTTTGGTTCCAGAACACTAAAATAAAATTGACAGATACAATCTCAATGTTTGTTTTGCCACTCCTCTTTGGGATTTTAGTTCATTTTCCTAGTTCTCCATCTCTGCTTTATCTTCCAATGTCAATGCTATTGCTACTTCCCATTAAACTTACAAAAAAAAACACCCCAAAATAGACTAATGCCAGGAAAAAACAATTTCCGGTTCCTCTTCAATCCGATCCTAATAAGCTCTTCTTGCTCTGCTTCACTGCGCTGTAAAACAAATCAAATGATCTTTCTCACCCCGTCGAAATCGTAAAACTCCTTTGCTGTATGCTGTGTCAATTGCTATTCAAACTGAGTCATCAAAACTGCACTAAAATAGAAAGACGATACTAATTTTGTAATATATGAAACAGAACTTGCAATTTGTAAACGAGAGGAAAACCACAAGACCAGCTGGCACAGAGAGAGCTTGAGAGGTTGTTAAATAACCACGTCAAATGTAAGACTGAACTAAAATTGAAACTGAGGACTGACTGGACACTGCTGGAGCTCAACTCACGATCAATCCTCAATCGTCGGTTATTATAACGTCGGTTATTATATAGGGAAATGAGTCGGATATTTAAATGTTTAGTCATAAGCACAGGACTTGCATGAATTGAATCTATGCATGCGACTAGATAGTAAACACGACAAAAGCTAAAGCCAATGGCACAGGCACGATATTACGTAATTTCAGTCAACGAAAGGGGTAAAATTTGCGATGGACGAAGTGAAATGCGAAACCGAAGCTCATAACTCATGCAAAAGTAAATGCTAGGGTACTCCCGCCAAACCGAGCCATATTATCCAAGTTTTTTTCATACTAATATGGCGTTACCAATAATTTCATCAATATTGATGAAATGACACAATTTAATTGAAGAGCGAAATCGATGACAGTTACGGCCATGGTCATCGATGAATTTATGTTTCTAAAAACTTTTTCGCAGTGATACACCCTACAGAATGAGAAGTAATGTCAAAACATAACTGGACTATGCCACACTTAGGTATAAGATAAATAATCAATATTGACATTGACAGACCAGGCAGAGCAAAGCAGTTGGCGATGAATCATTTACTTTGCAATCGAAAAAAGACCAATCTTCTAAATTGCCAGAGCTTCGAGCACTTCAACCAAAGTAGAGTGTCGAAAACTCCCATACAATTTGGACCGGGCAGAAAGAACTAGCATTCACATTCATAATTTATTGCATTCTTTCCTAGCCAGATCTTATCCTGGCCTAATGGCACATAATTTTTTTTGAGAATACGAGAGCACAATAATTCTGAATTTCCGAAGACATTTTTGAATTCTACAAAATGTTCAAAACAAGAGAAAACGAGAATAGAACTATAAGGAGAAAGTAAAAGCAGGAATTATGAACTAGTTCACATAAATTAGCTCTAGCTGGGGATATCCCTGGGCACGATAGACCACCCAGAGGCAGAGGTCAATTTATATCAGAATTGCATGGAGGTTGACTAAAGCTTACAGAGAAGCACCCAAATTATTATTCATGCGAATCTGAGAAAGACAATTACTATAATTTTGCTTTATATTTTCATGACCTAGTCTCAATGTCTAGGTCAGGTCAAGGTTCAAGTTTTAACTGCACTGGCGTGCACATATTACTCAGCTCGGAAATCAAAAGCCCCATTTATTCTTTATACCCCATAGTATAAATCATAATTTTGATTCCTTTCCTGCTTGATAAACGGACATGGCTAATTTCGTCATACAGCTAGACATAGAACCTAAAACCACACACAGAAGGAAAAGAAAAACACAGTATTGCAAAGGAAGAAGCCTAAAACAATGCCTCGTTAGAAGAATAATGCAAATGTAAATGATTGTCCTGAGGGCATGAAGTTCTTAATACAATAAACATAAGGAAACCTTATATACCTTTTGCATAGGTCATTCAGTAAACTCTATTGACTTTGACATTGACTTTCAAGACGGACACAAGAAAGTATCAATAGTTGCAAGGTAATATGCACATGCAGTGCTGAAAAGGTCAGATTAAGTAAAATATATCAGCGTTAAAGCTAAGTAAGCAGTGAAAAGGTCAATCTGACCAACTCCAACCTTATATCAAATCACAACTTTTATATTTTACTAATCACTTGGCTTCTTGCCGAGAAATCTCGAAACTCCACTTGTAAAACTAACGGTAATGTCAAGATCATTTAATTGAAATTAAAAAATTCGAGTGGGTGTCCTTTTTTGACGATAAAAGCCGCCTTGGGATTTTACAAACAAGTTGTTCATTTAGTGTAAAAGGAAATTAAATGAGAAAATAAAACAAATTTTTACATTTAATTACAAGGCAGCCAAGCGGACCTATCTGCAGCCATCTTATCTTAAATTCAATCTTCGTCGCAGCATGACAGAATTCAGTAATCTTCACCTTGTTAGTAAAATGCAAATTTTTCCGCCCGATAACAATGCCGAAAACATGGAGAGACAAGCGTGGATAAATTGATTTATGAAACCACACACAAAGGCGGCTTGCTTGTCTTTCTTCATTTTATTACTTTTTTATCTTTCCTTGCAATAAAATTTGGAATGAGCAAAACTGTATAGCAAAATTTAATTGAGCTAGCACAACAACAAACAGGTCAGGTCTTAAATGCAGTTACATGTCACATCTCAAAAACATGTCATGTTATAGTCAGCCCTCAGAGTTTTGAATCTAATCAAAATGCTGCGAAATACTTAACTCAACAGGGTCAAGTCAAGCAACATTTTTCACTTAAACGGAAAACCAAGAATTTATTAATGGGTAATTTAATACCCCTTGCCATATCCTTATTAAGATTTAAGCGTAGAAACAGAGCTGGGCCTGTTTGCCTCTTTCTTGAACATTTAAACCCTTCTTTAATTTCAATTGAAACAGAAACAGGAAATAAGAATTTAGTGTTAAGTCAAGCATACGAATGACGACGACAGTCTGCTGCATGAAGTACGCAGCTTCCTAGTTTTATTTGTGCCTGTGCTTAGCTTGTGTGACACTTTGTCCTCCTCCTCGTACACAGACGATGCAAACAACAGGAGGTTTCCTTCTGTCACTTAAAAGGAGACAAATGGCAGGGCAGGGCTAAAAATCTCCGGAACAATAGATCTAATGCAGCAACGACATGGAATTCCGTATACTGTTGTTTGTTTGCTGTTCTTCTTTCTTTTTTTCTTTCTTTCATGGAAATAATAAGCCTTCCACATCCAAATCCTAAACCAAATCTTGAAACATGTGGGCCAAAGAAACATGAGATTTTGGCTGATTCATTTTCTGTGACACTCTCAGTTGAAGCACTTCAATTAATCAACAGCATGGCAAAAGGCCGGATTTTATATACTATACCCATAATAATTTTGTCAAGAACTACATTCGCATCTGGTGTCTGATCTAGGGCTAGATTTTCTTATGGATTTGTGGATTTTCCTTTTGTATTTCCTAGCCCAAATTGACACTGAATCCACAGCCATGTAGCCAATATCCAATTATGTTTTTATTGTACGTGCCCTTGTCATAACTGTGAGATTTACGAGATGTTCTTGCAGACTTATCGATTTATCAAAATAGAACAGCATAATGCACTCATACTTTCATAAAACCAAAAAATTTTACAGCTCTGTGGTGTATAAAGATATAAAATTCCCCAGTCATTCCGTCCCATTGCTTTTAGGGATAGTTAAAGTTTTAGTTTGTTTAAATAAAATATTTTATTTACCTCTGGTTCCTTCAAGGTTTGTAATCCGACGAAGTACGTCCGCCAGGGTTGCACGCAAACAGAGAATCTCATCTCTTTGCTCATAAACTTTCTTCTCAAGATCCCCAACCCGTTCTCGTAGAGTTTCATTCTCATTCTCCAGCATCTCGTCTGTAATGTAAAAAAGCAAAATGAAAAAAATCATGAGGGACATAAAACACAATTGAAAAAATCCTCATCATCCTAATCATCTCATCACCATCTACAAAAGCTAAACACAACCTACTGAAACTGCGCTGTTCTCCTTCATGGCCAGGCATGCAATAAACCTCTGGTTCCTTCAAGGTTTGTAATCCGACGAAGAACGTCCGCCAGGGTTGCACGCAAACAGAGAATCTCATCTCTTTGCTCATAAACTTTCTTCTCAAGATCCCCAACCCGTTCCCGTAGAGTTTCATTCTCATTCTCCAGCATCTCGTCTGCAATGTAAAAAAAAGCAAAATGAAAAAAATCATGAGGGACATAAAACACAATTGAAAAAATCCTCATCATCTTAATCATCTCATCACCATCTACAAAAACTAAACACAACCTACTGAAACTGCGCTGTTCTGCTCTTCTCCTTCATGGCCAGGCATGCAATAACCATTAAAGCTGAAGGCTTGAAATATATTTTACACGCTGCACAATGGGGACCAGTTTTCGCTTAATGTTTTCTCATCCCTCGTTCTGCTCTGGTCCACTTTACTTGGCATTTTGGCCCAGGGGACAAGAGGACACCATAATCATCTCATCACCATCTACAAAAGCTAAACACAACCTACTGAAACTGCGCTGTTCTCCTTCATGGCCAGGCATGCAATAACCATTAAAGCTTAAGGCTTAAAATATATTTTACACGCTGCACAATGGGGACCAGTTTTCGCTTAATGTTTTCTCATCCTTCGTACTGCTCTGGTCCACTTTACTTGGCATTTTGGCCCAGGGGACTAGAGGACACCGTGCACTCGGACACATAAAATCCGAGCTAAAAATCCGATAAAGGAAGGAACAGCATCACCACGTGCGAAAGTGAGAACGAAGACATAGAGATGCTGTGCCCCGATTCCTTCATGAATTTTGCACAGTAGCATCACTCTGCTCTGACCTTCACCGAAATTGCAGGTTTACATGTTCGATAAAAACTAGAGATTTGCTGCCAGATGCACCTCAAGCATACAACTTAAAAAACTGATATGATTTAGTAATCACAGCAGAAACAGACAGACATGTTAGCTGATATCTTCGAGTAAACTGAGCTTTTGTTTTTCCATACATGTTATAATGTGAGCGAATTAACCACAGAATTACCCTCCAGATCAAATTCTGAGCAATTAATGTCAGAAAGTCAAGGTTTCATTTCACTTCTGACTGACGGAGCGCATAGGAAATGCCAAAACGTTCAACTCCAGCCCTCCAGCTCCCAGTCCAGCCCAGACAGGGATAAACTTTCCAATTAAAAATCTAATTTGAACCTGGGCAACTCTATCAGATTACTTGGGCGCGTGTAACAAACCTATAATTTCCATATCTAATTATAGGATAGGCTTGAATCAGGATATGAATCAAATTACTCAGATTTATGTCATTTTTTCAATCTGATGAGACAAACTTAAGCTGAATGGTTTGTAGTAACTACTATGAGATGGTATATAATTGTTCAATTTAAGTTACTCGTATGCATTTTGCCTAAAACGCAAGAGACAGGAGCAAAATTATCTAGAATGTTAATAAATTTTTGTATCTATTAGAATGGCAGTGTTAACACCAGTACAGTGATATACAGTGGCTGTATATCATTTTATTAACAAACTAGATCCTAAAACTGTAATTTCCTACAACGAAGGAAAAGTAGGGAAGATAAATTCCCTGTCAAGTGTCTAAAAGAGTTAAATGTCCTACTGTCCTCACATAGCTTTTTAAATCCTGCATTGAATATCAAATTCAAGCACATATCTCCGCTGGAACTCATCTTTAATAAATGAGGATTAAAGTAAACCAACTCACTCCAAGCATTCACACAATGCTCTGAATATAATCCATTCCTATCATCCTCTCCTCCAAAAGACCTGGTCCTCGGTTTATTTTCCATCCTCCTCGGTTAAATGTCATTCAGCTGAATTGCACTTGAGATGACCTTCCATAATATTCATTGCACATTTCAAGTTGAAATTCATGAACCAGTGGGGGTACACGTGGACGTGGAGAGTAAAATCCAATTAAAGAAAATTGTAAGCCCTACCACAGTCAATGCAAGCAAATTATAGCTTTGCCTTCCACCACAGAGACAGTCACCATGATTAAAAATGTTTCTTAATCCCACTGTGGCGCACAAAAAAAATTCACAAGAAGAACCAGTGCGCTGTTGTGCTTGTGCAACTCATCTTCGTTCCTGGTCGTCAATCATAATGAAAGAAGGCAAGAGCAGCCTTAAGCCTGACGGAAAGATGAGATGCGAATACGACGTGTCGCGACGAAAGATTAATAATAATACACAAGGTGAAGGCAAAACCGTCCGTCCGACCGAGCGAGCCCAAGATGAAGTTGACAAAGTGCAAGTCAACTTTTTAGAAGAAAAAAAACACCAGAGCCGAGTAAGCAAGCACCACACCGTGAGAATTATTAATGTTTATAACCTTGCCTTGCCAAATTACACCTTTACTTTAAAGTCACTCAAAGTCATTCGTCTACTCGCAGAAAAACAATTTGCACTGTCACCGCTACACAACAGTCCTAACTTTTTCATCACAACTTTAGAAGAAGAAGAATCTGATTAATTCTTTCTGATGGAAATTCCCAACCCAGATTAGGAAACTTTGTGTTTAAATTTGGGGAAGTTAAGGCATTTGTCAACATTCACATTTTCAACGCGCACCTGTCTTCATTCCAACTAAACGAAAACACAATTAACTTTTCAGCGCATGGGAAAATATGTTTCCTCCAATTTCAATTGAACCGTATAAGGCAAAATAAATTGTGACTCTTCCTCCAAATTCCACACCCAGAGAATATATTACATTCAAATCTGATTAATTCTTTCTGATGGAAATTCCCAACCCAGATTAGGAAACTTTGTGTTTAAATTTGGGGAAGTTAAGGCACTTGTCAACATTCACATTTTCAATGCGCACCTGTCTTCATTTCAACTAAATGAAAACACAATTAACTTTTCAACGTATGGAAAAATATGTTTCCTCCAATTTCAATTGAACCGTATAAGGCAAAATAAATTGTGACTCTTCCTCCAAATTCCACACCCAGAGAATATATTACATTCTAAAATGTAAATATATGAGCAACAACACTTACTAGAAAATAAAATATGTTAGAAATACCAAGGACACTTTACAACAGGCAGGCAGATTTCAATGCAAAAGCACGCAAAGTATGGCACAGTTCAGCACGTCGCGTCATCATGCCTCCGCATGAGCATGATTCTCCTGGAGAACTGAATGAGATTCCAGATGAGGATAGGCGGATGGAGAAAAGATCCAAGTCAAACTTTCAAGGCTAGTTTTACCCACTCAAGCGACTCTAGTCTCTGTAATGTATATAATGCAATCCAGTAGATCACTTCCAATAGCAAATTGACTTTGTGTAGTAGTAATTCTCAGCACGTAACTACATAACCCCTTTAGCCCAGTTGCACACACAACACAGTTGTTGTAGTAAAAATTCAACCAAGTCAGTTTCGCAGTTACTAATGAATGAAAAAATAAGTGCGTTACTGCATATAGGTAACGAATTACATTGCGTTCAATGTTATTTTGATGAGTAACTCTAACTCCTCCCGTGTGTTGACTCTGTCAGTCATATATTCTTGGGATTATCCTACCGGAACCGGCGATTATTTGGTTTGGCAGAGTCCCAATATCATTAACTCGTGTCATTTCTCTTCCGGACGCATAGCTCAACATCTTTGCTGATTTGAAGATTAGAAAATTCTCCGGTGTGAGTTTAGATTTGAAGTCAACGGAACCCTTTTAGGGAATTTGAATCTATCCTTTTAGGCTTGTGTTTCAGTTTTTAAACAAAATAACAGTACATCGGTTGTTCTCCCTTCCTGGCTGTATACGAAAGTATCAATTTCACCCGAGTACTCTGAGACCTCATACTTCCTCATATGCTTAGGTCGGATTTTTAACTGTTAGCAGATAATGAACGAGATAGAGATACTTGTCCGTCGTGCAGTCCGTGCTCAGCTCAATACCCGCAAACATTCGTCGTCAAGTTGAAATCCTGCTATCCTTCAGGATTCAGGACATTTTAAGCGCTAATGGAGACGGAGTACCCATTAGGATGAAGGAAGGAAAGATCCTTGAGTTTCTCATCACATCCAATTTTAATGGGATAGTGAGTCTCTTAACTCCCTCAAGAGTCCATTCAATTCCCGAATGACAGAGCGACTTGAAGAGAGAAAGTGTTTCCAAATGTTGAACATTCACAATAAACTCTTTTTTATTTATTTGAAAATGTAAAGTCACATTATACCCATCACTGAAGGCTCAGCTTAAAATGGTCAGTCAAATTTAAATTATGAGGTGCTTGAGCTTAGGCTTGCCATGTCCACCACAATAGTATCAATGCTTCTGCTTTCTTTTCCTACTTAAGATCACTTACGAAAATATCCTTTACCACAACATTCAGTCAAAACTTTCATGCCCAGCGTGGGGTCTATGTGAATTCACAACTTTTAAAAATAATTTTGAATTTTTAAAGTGGCAAAACACGAACTGAAATGTTTTCTTTTCTTGGCACTCAGCAACTGGCAGCGATAACGAGTCAAGTCAGACTTCGCTTGGATAACTCAATCCACCCAAGAACCAACCATCCGGGCGTCTTCAAGTGGATTTGACAGACCGAGGACTACTCTAGCAGCCACAAGGATCTTCCAAGGCCTACCCAAGAATAGGAAGACAAACCGAAACTCAAACCGACTAACTGATTCCAGTTGGCTTGACTCAAAAGAACAAGGCTCGGATTACAAAATCCTTCAAATTCCCCCTTGTACAAACCAACGAACCGAACCGGACAATTCTTGAGCACGTGGAGAAGGGGCAATACAAAAAACTGAACACTCAGGAAGTAAAACGCAATACGCTGCACCGCACCACCCCGAGAAAGTTTTTTTGTGCCTCTCCGTCGCTGCCCACCCGCCTACTGCCACTACTGCGTACGTACTGCCCGAATTCGGGTGTCTGGTTCCTAAAATCCAAATATATACCCAAGGCGATCGAAGCAAATTCAAGGCATTGAACGTGAAAAGCACAAGCGGAATTTCGGCGGTCCCAATGCCAATGCCTTTTCGTCTGCATTAATAAATTGAACCGGGTACATACATAGTACGACTCGACTTTTCCTGTC
>WJEZ01001468.1:0-17376 GCA_009869925.1 Thalassaphorura encarpata
AAACAAAAACATCAGATTTTCCCAGGTGGGCGGCAATTTTTTCTTATCAGACTGACTTTGCCCAGAATGACCTTAAATCGGGGTAACTGCTTGTATGCATGGAGTTGGATTTTGGGAACTTGTAATATTTTAAGCTGAATTGTACATTTTTCAAAAATGCGAAAAGTAGTTGATTCAAACTATGACAGGAAAGAGAACTAATTTTTATTTTTACGGTTTTCTTTTATCAGTCACTCGATGAAATGATTACAATCTTGAATTTATCCATTATCTCCTCTTGAAATATTGAGTCATAGAATTTTTCCACATGGGTAAATAATAAGAACAAGATCATCCTAAACAAATTGTATTTTCTTTGCTAAGCTAGATACGACCTAGAACATTAATTTGAGATGGCCTATCGTTTCTTTGACTTACAAGAGACGTTGTTTATGGTCCTTAACATGACTTTTGCTTTTATTGCATTTGTTTTGTGTTTTTACGACCAGTGTCGGAATGTCATGTCACCTTATCAAAGTGCTCACAACGCACATGATCCAACACACATAAAGACATCACATTCACATAACTACTTCCACATACTCAAGACAGCAATAAAAACCAAATACATCCAACATGGTATTCACATTGCCTTGCTTTGCTTTGTCTTCCCCGGTTCCCTGAGTATTAGATTTCCTCGACTTTCGACCCATGGCTTACTTAGGCCAAATCCAGATGCTCCGTGAAGGTGATTTTCCCACCAGCATGAGGACGATGGATTCAATACATTTTCTTTACTTTTGCTTTTTCTTGCCTTGGCAAAAAAAACTATTTCTCTCACTTCAGTCTTGGAATGACAGTTTGTAAATGGAGATGGGAATGGATGAGCGCGTCGTGTATCCATCGTGTCCAGGGCTTACAAGGATTGCCCTTTTGGTGTTAACAGGATTTTATAAGGTTGACTCGTTCCGTTCGCCATATTGCCATCAGGAGTCCAATACTTATCTTGCTTTGAATTTTGTCAGACAGAGCAGTAAATTTCCAGTAACCCGGAAGGTGTTTTCCTTGTGACTTGTGAGTGAGACCTCATCTGTCAGACCATGTATGGCCGTGCGCATACAGAATACAAGTAGAGAACCTGCAAACCCAAATTTAGAATTTAATCCAAAAAACCCTTCACATATTTAGACGAAGAGAGACCCGACCGACCAGGAAGAAATCTCTTCTTTTGATGTGTGCACAAACCGGGGGCTAGGGAACGTTCTTTTTAAGCTTAGGAATTACAAGCTGTGTTCAAAATCGATCAAAGATCATCTTATTTTATGTCCCCACAGGGGATCATGTCTTTTCTCTTCAGTTCAATGGTAAACAGTAGATAAACGATGTGCTGTGCTCTGGCTCAGCCGCCTGCCCGCCCAGCCAACATCTTTTCCACTAATGCCTTGAAAGCGTGAAAAGTGTCTAACACTTGAAAGGAACCCACACGCCTTTCTCCTTCCTTTCATTTTACTCTTCTTCAGACTTCAGAGTCTTGTGTAAACTAAAAGAAAAAGGAGAGTTGGATGACGATAAGTGTTCCAGGACCACGGAGAAATAGATGGACGGACGTGTAATAATAAGAGCTTTAGCTTTAAGGTTCTTCGGCGAACGTGATATACCTAATGTACTAGTAGTACTTGTATTGCTGATTCCTTCCTACGCTAACGTAACGCTACGTACGTGCAATAATGCTTTGCTGGAATGAGAAAGAGGATTCGCTCCTCTGTTCTCTTCTCTGGAGTAAAGTGAAGGAAAGAGTTCATGTTTAATATCCGCTCCCGTCTGGCTTTTACCACTCTTAAGAGGAAAGGACCCGGGTCCGGCCGTCGCTCTCTCGTCACTCACTCACTACCACCATCCCAACACCTAGAATCAATAAATACTTTCTTTTCAAATAGTAAAAGCACAGGGCGGAAATTGTAGTAGAACTTGGTCCAAAATAATAACACAATAACCACGACCATGGCTCCTGGGAGGCACGGCATGACATGACCTGACTTGACCATTTTCTCCATGTGTCACTCACGCTTTCAGCTCCAACCCAATTTGTTCAATTGAATTCGAACGGACAGCCAACGAACGTGGTGGACATTTCATAATAAAGAAAATCCTCGTTTCAGCACTTTTGTCACATATCAGTAAAATAGAACGATCTGGTGAAAGCTATTGCGTATTTCCAAATTTTATTAAAACTGGGATAAAAAAATACAATCCTTATCGATCCTTTCCAGTTCATACAACAAGCTACATTCACATCAATCCGGAAATACAGGTTCATGATTAAAGCTTAAGGATTAGGAACTAAAGCTCAATAATAGCCTTCTCGTTATCAACAACTTTTTCGGATGAAAGAACAGTTTCCGCTTGAATACGTACTACACGTTGGCCGAGGTGGTAGCTAATGGCTATTTCTAGCAGCTTTCGCCGAATGATCTTTGAGAAATAGTAATCAAACTATAGTGGAAAAAACGGTTTCCTGTCTAATCTAAATTAGTCCAACTTTTCACGGACGTCTGAAGTAAGCAGTGGGATAAAGTTGAAATAAAGCAGTGCTTTGCTTAGGACCGGAGACGGAAACCAAAACACACCTGGATTCCCCTAATTACTTTCTCCAAGGCTTTGACTACTACGTTCTGGTATAGAATGGCTCAGCATGGAACATAAAACCAGGAAGGAATTAACACCCGCATGGACATTATATCATTCCTTATTATTAGCCACCAGGATGTGCCGTGCAATCCTATGCAAGGTAATTCTCTTGGATAGCGTGAGGGGCTCTAACAAGGACAAATTACACTATGTTGGCTTTCATGCAGTATCCAACCATAGCGTGAGGGGCTCTAACAAGGACAAATTACACTATGGTGGCTTTTATGCAGTATCCAACCGGCACAGACATGAAAGGATTAATTAGGAATTTCATCAGAAAGCAGAAGGCAAAGAAGGAGCGAGTTGTGCCAATTTTAGTAATATTCATACTTTTTACACTGGACATGAAAAAATGAAAATTCGTTTACAACATTTTTATATCCACAAGCTTTGCATTATTTATGGGTAGGTTAGGTATTTATGGGTAGGTTAGGTATTTACCAGTCATCCTGAGTCGATTATGATTTACGGCTGAATAAAACTTGGAACTGAGAACACCTCACATTTAATTATGTCTCCTTGGTTTGAACGATTACCAGTTGTACGTGCAGTTGCTACATTAAGGTTCATGTCATGTGGTTGTACAAACAATGGAACTGAATAATCATAATCCTTCGAAATGAGTCCTGTCTAGTAGCTGTCAGATTGTGATTGTGTGTGTCTGTGAATGCATTTGCTTTTATGAACCCTTGTCACGCTCCCCACTTACATTTCGTTGTTGTTATTTTGAAATGAAAGTAATTATTCTATGCGTGTAGTATGTGCTTAATTCTACATCTACGTACACCAGCTTAAGTTTATCAATGATCCTAACGAGCCCTAATTGAGTGATAAAGATTACTTTGTAGTCTGCATCTGCTATACGTGGTTCAACTTAAAAACCATTGTTCTGGTATTGAAATCATAGCTACATAGTCATGCCATACTACCTTTGACAAATTTTAAAATGCTAAAACCACGTGCAGACCGTGGAAAAGTACCCAAATTTAGTTTCGCTTTGATTTGACCGCAAAGGTTCCTGGCCTAGAGCGGTAATGGAGCCTTCTCTATTTGGCCACTCAGTCAGGTGCGGTCTAATTTGAAGTGGAAATTGGAAGTTCTGTTGATGCATTTTTAATTTTAAAATGAGTGTCTGTCTAAAAGGTCATTAGTTGAAGTTGAACCCATTCGTCGAGTTAGTCTGGTCCAACGGTGGGTAACGAATACGAATCGACGTTTGTCCTATGCCGCCAAAGGGAGTCTAGTCTGGTTCGGTGAGATAAGTTGTTATCGTACATCTGTATAGAAACTAAGTGCTTAGAAAATAAATTCTCGCAAATGGAATCACTAATTAGTTTATAAAACTACTTTGTCTCCGATCCTTTAGCACTAATTGGATTAATTGATGTCATTAAAATCACATTCAAGTTTCATGATCCGGAAAGAATTGAATCTCAAAATTAAAAGCACATCATTAGGGTTGAGTATCAAACGAAAAATTGTTAAAATTGTTATGCTATACTACATCAGTTACAAGTTTGTGTGCTTTTGATAGAATTGTACGTAGTAGAAGTAGAAGTTTGACGCGTGTTGAAATCGACACTAATTTTGGTTCAAAATAGAATTATAATGAAAATGTGGGTCGCGAGACGCCCACGGGTATCCAATTTCAATTCCAATAGATAATGATTCGTAGAATAAATCATAGACACATTTGTGATTGTAAACATTTTTGTATTCCTATCAAAAAAATGTTCCTGTTGCAAGATTGACGTCTCGAGAATTCGAGTCGAGTCGTTAAATCTTAGTACTGCGACAACGTCTACAGCACAAAGCGTACTCAATTTCATCGCATTTCGATTATTCAAGCTCAAAGTCAAATACATATAGGACGTGCAGGGATTTTTTGTATACCATGTCAAATTTAATTGAGCCAGGGGCCAAATTTCGGCGTGAAAAATTTCCACTTCCTTTCATCTCTGTTGATCAATAACAACGGATGGATGAGTCGGTTGAAATTAGAGCCCAAGGTTAATCTTTGTGTGCAACTGATACTACTGCGTTCAATCCTCATTGCATTTTACAATTATTTGACTGCATTTCATTTGAGCACATGGAATTGTACCACAGTTACTGCATGGGTCAAAGAAAATTGGTTTTGTGATGTTGACTGGTCTAATGTTACACACAATCAATTGCGTATCAAATGTTTATTTAGCGGAAATGCAAATACAGCTTATCCAGACGTGGTCATAATGTCAAATGTCAATAATTGACACACAAATTCAGGAAACTAATGTAAAAATTGCTCCAGAAAATGCAATAAACTTTTCAAGCAGCCGACTTTTTATTCACCCATGAATTTTTTAATGTATAATCGAAATTAGGCCGGAAGTATCTGCGGATTAGAGTCAACACACAATCAATTGCGTATCAAATGTTTATTTAGCGGAAATGCAAATACAGCTTATCCAGACGTGGTCATAATGTCGAATGCCAATAATTGACACACAAATTCAGGAAACTAATGTAAAAATTGCTCCACAAAATGCAATAAACTTTTCAAGCAGCCGACTTTTTATTTACCCATGAATTTTTTAATGTATAATCGAAATTAGGCCGGAAGTATCTGCGGATTAGAGTCGATGTTTGTATTTGATGTGCATGCAGGAATTTTAGGGTGAAAAGTGAAAGCCTTTGAATGAATTGAATGATGCTGGCTAACCCCAATCAACACAGCTGTTTATTTTGTGGTGAGAGACAGAATAAATATAGAAAGTGTCACGTCTCCAATCATCCAGCGCAGCGACGCAATTATAATGCCCATCCTCATTCAAGCTTAGCAATGAGGATTTATTTATTATGCAGAACTCAACACTTGCTGTCAAAACTCATTCATTCATTCTCATTGCGCCTAGCTAAATTAAAATATATGACTTATTCATGCCTAAGACTGTCAGTAGCCAAGACTGCACTTTGAATCCAGATTTTTTAAAGTATTCTATTAGAATTTTAATTTATGGTAAATTTTTATACAATTTTTGTACATGGTAGTGGTAATAGCATTCTGACATATTTTTATATGTAAAAACAGAGTGAATACAGAATAAAAATAATGTTGTAAGCATATCCTATTCATCTGGGCAAACCACAAGCTTTGAACTACCGATGTAAGGCTTGTAGTATCTGTGGTGGTGCACAATTAGTCTATCATGCTAGGAAGTTAAATCGCAATTTTTGAGCATGTGTGACACTTAGCATCAATTAATAAAATTAGACATGACCCAGTCATTGTGTTAAAAAAAAGAGGAGCATCCTATTGTCTGTCTTGTTATAATTAACCAGCCATGCGTTGAATGCTTAGAGTCATATTTAATTGACAACAACAGCAGCAGTTGAATGTTGGATGTGACTAGTAGATTCAATTTCGCACTCATTGAATTATTGCACCTGATTTTGTTTTTTTTTGCAGGGAAGAGGAGGATAGAGCTCGACCAAGCTCTAGCTCATCATCACGACTTCATTCCACATTCTGCATGCGTTACGACGACTACTAGTCTCCCTGGAATTTTTTCCTCCAAGTTCAAGTGTTTCCAATCACAACGACACAGCTACTAACACTGGGACGAACGTGCTTTTTCAACCGGTTTTTCTTTACCCATTCCATTCCTGGAGACAGCCTCATTTGCATACCAATTCCAAACGGGCTGATATGTCCCTAGAGTGTCTAACGCTTTTAGGGTTATTTTTGTTTTGGTATTTTAGTGGATAATTTTTTAATTACTCTGTGCTGTGCTAAGGATAAACGAAGGTATGAACTTGATTTTCCTCGTTTTTGTTGTTTGGCAGTACATGTGAATATTGTCAAAATTGTGGTGAATGTCCATTTCCATTCGTTCATTCCTTGCCCTAGGTGTTGTGTTCGCCTATTGTTTGGTTAACTATCGTAATTTTTGCAAACCACAAACCCAATCAGACTTGGATAACGGATTTTTTTCCGCAGTCGTCAGCCAGCCAGCATAATACAATCCTTGCTCCCTATTAAAAGGCTCCCTTGCATGAGTTTGAATTTGTTTTCATTTGTCGCCGTCAAAAATGACAACGGAGGGCCAAGGGCAAGGGCACAGGAGCTCCAGCAGTGGTGTGAGCTTTAGTAGTGGAGACGAAAAGCCTTTCGCACTTGCTGAGAAGGCTCACGGAGACAATAAGAAAACTACTGGAAAATTGGCAAACTATTTTCATGATCTCTGTCGAGGAGAAAATTCTGAGGAAGACCTGAGCAATAAAATCGACTCATTTGAAGATTTGCTCAAAGTCTGCAGGACTGGACGATGGCAATTTACGGTAATCTCAAAATATGACACAAGCACTTTCTTTCTACTATTTTCATCTTAATTCCAGCAAGAAAAATAAGGATGTGATAAATTATTACTCATGTTAAAAAACAGTTTCTTTTCAAGCTTTCACTGTTAAACAGTTGATTTTTTTACAGGCTAGCTCATTTCTTAGACTTAATATTTAATACTTGAGAAAATCCTTTCTGAAGGGATAAAAAGCATTTAACACCTGCTTGTTTACTAAACATACATTTTTTTAGGTTTTTTTGTTGGCTTCTTTCTGTGGATTCCTGACAGCCCTTCACAATTTGGTTTACGCTTTTATCGGTGCGAAACCTGACTCGTGGTGTGCAATTCCTGATGTTCCAGGCTACTCTTTGGCAGATCTCAAGAACTTTACCATTCCAATGTATGTTTACATGTATCTTTTGGAATCATGCCATAAATTAGGAATTAAAGTTGATGATTCTATATTCTCATATAAAAAGGGGCAAGGATGGGAAATATGAGTCATGTCTCCGATACCCGGCAATTAACAACAGTACTTTTTGGGAGGATGGAAAACTTGTGGGCAACGAATTCCCTTTGGACAGGAGCCGAACAGAGTCTTGTGCAAATATTTACTTTGACAAATCAATCTTTGAGTCCACAATCGTCACAGAAGTGAGTATTTACTTTCACGCCTCTTTGTCTAGGCTGATTTCCAGTTTCTCAAGCAGGGCAAACATGTTTATTATACACTTTTTCCACACACAATACAATCATTTACATGCAAAAAGGGCTCTAATTTAATTAATTGTTCGCCCTGCCAAGAAGGCCCAGTTTTCAAGCATTAAAATTATCGATAGGTTCAAACGCCTACGTTTGAATTTACAAAAATGCATCTATCAGGCTTGAATTTAAAAGTTCCATGAATGAATTTAGACGTTAAATTTAGTTATGATTTTTGAGACAACGTATCAATGGAAGAGCTTGCATCAAGATAAGAATGCACATCACATAATACAAAATATTTTTCTTATTTGATTAGTATGATCTTGCCTGTGGGAAAGAATATCTTGCCTCCTTGGTCCAAGCCATGTACATGTTTGGGATCCTAGTGGGTTCTCCGATTTTTGGTGCAATCTCCGACCGAATTGGAAGAAAGAAAACAATTTCCATCGCTTCTTTGATTTTCATCATTTCTGCACCACTCGTAGCCCTAGCTCCCAATTACATTTGTCTCATGATCGCTCGTTTCATCCTTGGAGCCTCTTCCCCTGGAATCTATGGAACTTCCTTTGTTCTGGGTAAATATTATAAAACTGAACTAAATCATACCATATCGTAGTTTTATTTTTGTCGTTTTAATTTTGGTTACAGTCATCGAACTGGTTGGTCCAAGTTGGCGTGGATTAGCAGGGAATTTGTTCTGTCTCCCATTTGCCTTTGGTTACATGGCTCTCCCGGCCTTCGCCTATTACCTTCGCAGTTGGAAAACTCTCCAGTTAGTTTTATCCATCCCTGCTCTTTTACAAATTTTTGTTTGTTGGAAACTACCGGAGAGCCCACGTTGGCTTTTGAGGAAAGGACGAAATGTCGAAGCTGAGAAACTTTTGCGGAATATGGCAAAAGTCAACAAAGTGGCTTCACTTCCTGACAACTTTAGCGAATCAATCTCTAAAATTGCTGACATTGTGAATTCTAACCCATTAATATTATTTTGCTCAGAGTAATTAATTTTTAGTTCAATTTTCCCAGGAAAAAGAAACGCCTGTGAAAATCAAATGGTCAAAGAAATTGGTTACCATTCTGGGTGGCTACGTGACCCTCATGCGCTACCCGAAACTTCGTATCAGGACAATTGTCATCTACGTTAGCTGGATGTCCATTTCTCTTGTGTATTACGGAGTGGCCCTCAATTCTCCGAATCTATCGGCGGATAGATATTTGTACACATTCATCAGCGGGGCACTGGAAATCCCTTCTTACTTCATGGTACTAATGATATGAATGAAAAATGTGCTGTCATTTATACAATGCTCAATAAATATTTCTATTCTTCATTAAGGTTCCACCTCTTATTCAATATATGGGAAGACGACCTGTTTTCAGCGGGTTATTGCTGGGCTGCGCTGTATCCCTTCTAACTTCACTTTTCTTCTGCTCGGGTAAGGAAAACGGTGAAACTCAGAAAATTAAAGGCTAATAATTTTTCCTGTCACTTCAGATTCTGCAATGATTGTTGTGTTGGCATTGGGTGGTAAACTTCTGATTGGTTCAGCTTATGCCCTGATTTATCTGTATGCGACAGAGATCATGCCCACACTTTTGAGAACTTATGGGGTTGGAACAGCTTCAATGGTTGGACGAATTGGCTCTGCATCTGCTCCATTCATTGTAGACGTTTTGGTAATATTTCGATTTAGACTCACTTTAAAAACTTTTATATTGGAATTTAAAAATACCTAACTCTTAGGGGCGAGATGATAAAACATACCCCACGATTGTATTTGGTTCAGTTTCATTATTGGCTGGACTTCTTGCTCTCCTCTTACCAGAAACAAGGAACCGAAAACTTCCTGAAACTGTCCAAGATGTCGAAAATGACACAAAATAAAGGCAGACAATAATGGCAGCTTATAATGTATGCAAAAAGTGTTAACTGAAAGTGACAGAGTTTTTTCTGTGTACTTCAAGCTATTCATTTTCATTTTAACGAAAATTTATTTTTTAGGTTTTAATTTACTTCATTGAGAACATGGTCACATCAGTTGAACCATTTCCAATATTCTGTCGATAACCTCTCATTTGATTTTGGAATTCAGTATCATTTGGTCATTAATTTGACCTGTATTATTTGATTTGGACAATAAAATTGATCCGAGTATTTTTTAATGCTCTAGCACAATAATGTTATTTACAGCAATAAATGCAAAGGATGTATTTTAATTCGTCTGCGGAACTTATTTCTATATCGGCCGAAGGACAGAATTTATTGTCTACTTTTTCTAGATTTTTTTTGAAAATTGGTTCTGTTGAATGATTCGCTATGAGTATTGGTGGTCAAATCCGAGCAAAACTTTAAGAAGAATCAATAATGAAACTTGGAAGAAAGTATGCTTCAAAATTGTATGTTTTCTTTCCAGCCTGAACTTCTGTACGTCATCTAGGTCTTCTGAATTATGGAATCTAAAAGCAAATTTTACAAAAGGTAATTTGGCTTCATCGTCTGTGAGGTTGAGAACCTACTCCAACTTAGCCAGGTCATTTTGAAGGGATACAGCTTTCTCGCATTGTTTCTCCAAAGCACTGAAAAATTGATCATGTGCTGCTCGTAACATTAGATTTTCGTCCGAATGGATGACTAGCTCCGTTTGCAGCTCCGAATTTATCTTCTCGCTATCCTTGTTTTCTCTATACAAAATTCTGAGCTAATTACTTGGAAGAACTTTTTAGACATTACTCAAGCAGTTCTTACGCGCACAGCTCATCCATTTCTGCCCGAAGACTAGTAAAGCTATTCCAAGCTTCAATCAACGACTTGGCTAACAGCTCATCAGAGAGTGTCATTTTGAAATGAGCTGCTTCTAAATTTTTAATTTTTGCTTGAACTTCAGAGACCTGGGCGGTTAAGTCCTCCTTCATACAATTTGAAAGAACCCAACTTTCCAATCCCTGAATTTATTTAACATTTATATCAAGTAAAAACATGGAAGAAAATTTTGCATTGTATTCTTGTCAAACCAGCTCAATCAGCTCCTGTTTTTTAAAGTTAGATTCAACTCGTGCTTTTGCCAACTCTTCCTTCAGGTTTTTATTAGCCAATATTTGATTGGGCAATTCTAATTCCAAGTGTGCACGTTCGTTTTTAAGATTTTCTAAATTCTTAGATTCCAAGATACAGTTCATTTTTGCAGCGCAACGTCTCTGTCAGTGGAAAAGAATGCACGATATCAGATTATTTCTTGACTTACTGCTGTAGTAAACATGTACGTTTTTGTATCTGGTCAACTTGGCCGAAGTAATTTTCATGTTCCGGTAGTAAATCTCAAGCCTAGTTTCTGTATCTTGAATTTTAGTTTGCTCATCTTTAAGCAAATGTTTGTACAGCTGGAATTTTAGAGCTAATTCTTTGGCCTGAGCAAAAAAAATCAGAAAATCAGAAAGTTTCTGCCTTCCTCCTTCAAATCAATTCTAAAACAAACCGTGTTTCTTAGCTGCAACTTTCCCAATTTCATTTTTTCAATCTTCAATTTATAACTTTGCCAGGAGTCTCGCAGGAATACAGTCGTTGAAAACGAATTTTTCTGAAAGCAGTCGCCATTGTTGTTACTGACCCACTGACCTCGAAGAATACAAGGAAGAGGAGATTTTCCCATCAATTGTCCTGGTTGCTTTCTGCGACTACATTCTTCCTTTAATGGTTTAGTTAGGTCTTCGATATTATGCAAAGACTCTGCATTTTCCGACACTTTAGGAATATCTGAACTGAAGTACCGATAGCTCATTTTATGTGAAACAAACTGTCTATTGTGCTTGTAAATATAATTTCATACTAGTTTATTGGACTTATCTAAATAATATGCTCTGAATATTAGTTTCCGTTCCTCTTTTCTTAATACAGCTTGTTGGTGCAACCAGAAAATTTCAATTTATTGAAATTCCATGTCCTTAAACATAACATTAACCGTCAAGACAACCATCTTCTCCCTACCGGTAGTAGGTTTTGTTGACGCACTTTGACATTGTTTTGCTTTGTATCTAGAATTCCATGACAGTCGGTAAGCAATTGCTTGACGAAATTACCGAGAGATCCTTGTAAAAAATATATAACAGATCGAGTCAAGAGAAGAACAGATTTTAAAGTTTCTTACACCACTGGTGCACAACATGATTTAATTGAAAATTTCTTTCAAGGGGTACATATTTTAAAATTAGTGTAATAAAGTTACTTTAGATTAGTTTCATACTTGAAAAAAACACATATAATATCTTTTAACTAAGGACCAAAGCTCATCTTGAGTAAGATTATTTCTAATTTAGAGCAACATCCTGCAAAGTTAGTCCAAAAGATTGTACTTTACTAGTAGAAACAAACAGTTACGCTCAATAAAAACCTGCGTTTCTGTTACCTTACTTGGTTTTCCCAACCCACTCGTAACGATTCGGTATGTTATCATACTCATTTTCGAGCTCGGAGATTTTCTTTAATTGCATGCTCTTCGCGTCAGATTCGCAATTCACCTTTTCCCTGCACGAAATGAAGAGTTAAATCATTTAGTAAGTCAAAATATTTGCCACTCTTCCGTATTTACCAATTTTCTCTGAGTTTTGCCAACTCAACACGAAAGTTGTAGAAGATTTCCCTATAGTCAGACACAACACGCAATTCCCCTTTCAATGTATCGACGGTACTTTCTAAGTTTGAAATCTGAAATCAAGAAACTCTCCCAGTAACAATAATTCATTAGGAATTTCTGGAAAAATCAACTAACTTTTTCTTCCATGTTTTTAAGAATTTCGTCTTTATTACGATCGGCAGATTTCTCGTTTAAAGTCCGGGAGACGGGTTCCGTTTCCAATGCAAGAACAATCTCCATTTTTTTGCTATCAATATCGTGGCCCCCAGTTAAATCTGTTTGTGATTGCTGAGCATTATCACTTTTATTTTCGGGTCGTGACGAAGAAAAGCTTCTGCTTCTTCTTACTAAGCGATTTTGCTTAACCGAATGAGTTGGAGTAAATCTTCTGCTTAACTTGTATGCAAGAGTCGAAGTATTATCAAGTCTTTTAGGACACTTGAACAAATCACCGTTTGGTGAATCTGTTGCGTTGTGACCACCTTTAGCCATTACATTTGGTATTTCTTCAATTTCTTGGAATTTTTAACTTGGAAGCTTGTTTTTTGGGTGTTAAAGGTGGAGATGGACAACCTCGCTTCACCCCATGTACCTCTTGGCTTGGGGTAGCATGATGACAGGGACCAGTGTGAAGTGCAGGGCTCTTGCATTTTGTCGTAGCATCAGTTTTTGGAGTCACTGTTTTGACCTGGGATCTAACCTCAAGCTTAGCCTGTGAAATATTGTTAAGCCTCTGAACTGCTGCTGCTGGCGTTCTTGGAATCATGCTTCTTTTTCTAATATTCTGAGATCTTCTCAAAACCGTGCGAGAAGCCTTCTTGTCCATAATTACAGGGAAAAAATTACAAGACTGGTACTGGTACAGTTCAAGTCACAGTTCACAGTTAAATCGGCATCTCTGATTTGAGCTATCTCTAAGATTATAATTTCGAAAGTTTGTTTATTCTGTGGTCATCATGCCACTTTGTCCCGTGTTGAAAAAGACAGCGAAGAGTTTAGATTAGACAATGATCTATCAGTTCAAAATCTTGAATCATTAACCATTGCTAATTAACTTAGAATTTTTTAGTCTTAGAGCAAGAGGAAGGCATGTAAAATTGAGTTAGGTGTACGGGTTAGTTGTACGGGTTAGTTGTACGGGTGAGTTAGGTGTAAGTAGAAGTGTAAATTCCTTAGGAGTAGAGTAGACGAACCACCCAGTTCCCAGCACGTGTGTGCTATCCGCCAAAAGTGTCAAAGTTCGCACTAGGAAATTAGAGGAAGTTGTTGAATCGTAGCAGATAGTAGATATAACTTTTTAAAACCCTTTTCAGTTTTGGAACTAACTAAGACTTCAGATTCTATCAAGTTCAGTCAAAAAGTAAGAGCAAACGAACATTTTAATTAATATATTACCCCTGAATTTCAAGTTGTAATTTTTCTAGCCTACTACTTTCTACACTTGTTGGCGGATTTTCCAGTTTTGCCTTAACTGCATGCGTGTGAAGTGCAATAATTCCTACAGTATTAAACGGGCCAAGAAGTGTTGCTCAGATTTTCTCCATAAAGGCCAGGCATAATCGATATCGGGAAATGTCCCAGGTGCTTAATCATATTCCTAACCTTAAGGGTATCTAATTAAAAAATTTACCTCTGAAAGTACTAGAAATTAATAAGAATGTGTAACCCTAAGTAAGTGGTATTTTCGAATGTGTAAAATTCACACATTCATGGATTCATGAATACCAGTACGATTCAATTTTTCTTGAAAATTATAAGAATTGCTAAATGTACTTCAGTTCTTCGAATGGAAGTGTTGTCTGTTCCATTTTTAATAACGAATTCACATACGTATCGACCCTAAAATGTAATTTGCCTTCTTCTTGAATCTTAATCATAGTCAATGATTCTATCTCGTGGACGAACATACCTGAAAAGTGGTGCTCAAGAAATTGCAAAGACGTATATTTCAAGAATCCATTCAATCGTAACAACTAGTCCAGCTATGACAGCCTCAGACTATCATTGGCCCTAGATTTGAGAATGTATTTTCATTGGAAAATCGGGAGCAAACAATAATTAATATCCACAATAAGAAAACTGGGTTCAAATTCAAGGAGGCAGCGTTCATGAAAAAGGCTGCTGTCTTGATCCCTCTGTGCTACGATAAACAAGGTCAGCCGGCTATTCTCTACACATTGCGATCACTCAATATGAACAAACACAGTGGAGAAATATCATTTCCTGGAGGGGCTATGGACCCTGAAGATGAAGGCAATGATATTACGACGGCTTTAAGGTAAAACACTAGTGAGCTGAACATACGGTGGATTAGTGGATTTACAAATATTTTTATTTTATTAGGGAAACAGAGGAAGAGCTCGGGATTCCCAGGGACGCTATCGATATTTGGNACACTAGTGAGCTGAACATACGGTGGATTAGTGGATTTACAAATATTTTTATTTTATTAGGGAAACAGAGGAAGAGCTCGGGATTCCCAGGGACGCTATCGATATTTGGACAACGCTCTCTCCAATGCCAACTCTGATTTCACTCATGGGAGTTACACCCGTCCTCGGTTTCGTCAAGCTTGGAAATGTTGACCCTGACAAATTAAAAATTAGCCCAAATGAAGTCGAGAAAGCGTTTACAGTTACTCTAGAACATTTATGCAATCCAACTCATTGGAGAGAAAAGATTCGGATGGGTTTTCCATTTCCAGTTTTTAAGAATTTGAATATTCGACACCCTAAAACGGCTGAGAGTGACGAACCACCGGATGTTCCTCTTTGGGGACTCACAGCCATCATTACTCACATCATTTTGGAAGCTCTAGTCCCAGAGGCTTACACGAGACGAATCGCTGCCTTTGAGGGGAAACCATTGACGCCTAAACCAACTAATCCTTCGTCCAAGTTATAACGATCGTGGATCTTTAACTCCTGCCTGAAAGGTGCTACTATTTAGTCGGTATTAATTGATTGAAAATTATCCTGCAAATACTTCACGTTCACGTTCGCTATAGATTTACGAGTTAGCTCGAATTATATTTTGAAGATAGAGCCTGAAATAAAACCAAAGATTTGTGGAAATAGAAAAACCGAGACCGAGTACTTGAATCAACATTAATAAAACTTTTAATCGAGTTTTATGCTTAAAATTATGAAAAATTTGTGATTTGTGGGTGGTCCTATTTTTATTGTTCTAAAGACGCATATCCTTGTCGCTCGAGATTCAAATTCCTTCGTTTGACTTCAAGTTGAAATTGACAAATAAAAGATTCTGTCTAAATTTTAGTAATAAATTCAAATCGATCAAAGTCAAGTTTACACTTTAATCCAGGATTTGTGTCTAGTGTGAAAATATTATAAATTACAACAATAGTTTAGTTGGATTTTCGGATCATCCTTGGCGAACGAACAAAAACAACTGCGTTTTACCTGTACGTGTGCATGTGTTTTCCGTGGATCAATTCATTTGGATTCTGAAATTTCTAAAAAGCAAGAAAAAGTCGGTACTAACTAAGAAAGAGAAATCATGGCTGGAAGGGCTGGAGACGTCGTCGTCTCATCACATACACTCCAAGAGGATCCCCAATCAGTAAGTTTATAAAGTTTTACCGGTATGCATCANAAGAGAAATCATGGCTGGAAGGGCTGGAGACGTCGTCGTCTCATCACATACACTCCAAGAGGATCCCCAATCAGTAAGTTTATAAAGTTTTACCGGTATGCATCATGTAGGTCAGAAAATACTTCCGAAAATATAATTGATTGTTATGCTTTTTACTTATCACAGCAGCGAAGTCAAGAGCCAACATCTACAGTTCGATTACGATTAAAGAAGCCGGAGAAGAAAAAGAAAGTTGGATGGACTGAGGGAACTGTTGATAATGAGGAAATGGATAAGAAAAAATCCAAGTGTGAGTCCTCAAACATTTTTGTCTTCTTGGGTTTTTTTGGAAGTTGCTCTTCAAAATTCTATTTTGACCAATGCAGTGTTGTGTCAACTAGATTATAAAATTAGAAAGTATTCCTTCTCTTGCCTGAACGCCACTCAATTTAAATTCATTTCAGCATATAAATACAAATCATTGTTTAGGTTTTTTTTTTGTTATTTTTTATATTCCACAAATAACAGTGAATTCGCCTAAATCGTAACATTTATCTAATTTTGGGCTGGCTAAACTCTGAAATTCTTCTCTAATGCCTAATGCTTTTCAACATTTGTGACAATGCTGTGTTGTGTCAACTAGATTATAAAATTAGAAAGTATTCCCTCTCTTGCCTGAACGCCACTCAATTTAAATTCATTTCAGCATATAAATGCAAATTATTCTTTAGGTTTTTTTTCATTATTTTTTATATTCCACAAATAACAGTGAATTCGCCTAAATCGTAACATTTATCTAATTTTGGGCTGGCTAAACTCTGAAATTCTTCTCTAATGCCTAATGCTTTTCAACATTTGTGAATTTAGGTTGTTGCATTTATAAGAAACCTCGTGCTTTTGGAGAATCCTCGAGTGAAAGTGAAGATGATTGTGACGATTGCCCTGGCCACAGCAGCAAACACAACCCAAAGGGTGGTGACCAAGAACCTCCATCACTTCCTCCTGATACGTAAATTCTACTAATTTTCTTGACCTACGACGTGACCTAGTATCCACCTTCCTTGTCATCACGATTTTCTGTACATGATAACCTTCATATTTGAATCAAATCGCCTCTTTCTTTCTCAAATGAAAATCACATCATCCTGTTCATTTTATCCTCGCCAATATTATAGTGTGAAATCACGCATTAAATCACTGCTATTACTTTTAATTCAATAGCCAATAAATCGTACGAGTAACATCGTCACAAAAATGAATTGAATCGATCGAATTTATTTTTCAATTACTTCATAGTCATTAGTACACTTACTGCTAACACAAATCACAAGCACAAAATTCGCTTTAGTTTTCCTAACACACAGTTAGTTTTGAATCACCTTCTATTAAGCACCAAAAGCATATCAGTCAAGTCGAAGCATCCAACTAAGCACTAAGCACACAACGACACAACAGCA
>WJEZ01001469.1:0-17373 GCA_009869925.1 Thalassaphorura encarpata
AGACACTTATAATTTAAGAAAACATGACATGATCGTAATGAATATAATTATTGCAGAATTTGAGGTAATTGCAGAAGATGCTCCGGTATCTGGTTTTTTGGTTGGTAGCGTTGAGGGTTCAACGGTACTGATACCTGGAGCTGAAGTTGTTTCACCTGGTTCAGCCTCAGTTGTACCAGGTTCGGCATCAGTTGTACCAGGCGCAGGTTCAGTTGTTTCACCAGGTTCAGCATCTGTTGTTTCGATAGGTTCAGCCTCTGTTGTTTCGATAGGTTCAGCTTCAGTTGTTTCGATAGGTTCAGCTTCAGTTGTTTCGACTGGAGCCTGTGTGGTCTCAATAGGACTAAGCGTTGATTCAATAGGAATTTCTGTTGTTCCCTCAGTGGATGGGTCTGTTACTGAACAAACTGCGTTGGCATAATTATCCTCACGTAACTTATTGGCTTCACCCCAGTCGGTTCGACCTGACTTGCCAGATTTTTGATTCCTCCAGAAATTTAAGGCTTCAGCTAATAAAAAAATGATATGATATTTTTTCATAGGACTCATTTTTATAAACACTTACAGGTTTCTTCAGCGGAAATTCTAGCTTCCGGCTTAATTAGCTCCAAAGAAACTCCACTCCAGGTGTCTGGACAATCACGTCCAATTTTATCTTTGCGGTTCATAATAAAGAATGTGTGATTAACGTTATCGAATTGAGGCCATTGTACTTTTGCAGGATTCTCTAAAGGGTCAACACCATTTGGGTCACTGAAAGTCAAGAAATTTATTATTTGTTCAAATTCTCGCAACAAAGTTTCTTTTTCTCACCCGTAAGTCGCAAAGTTGACAAAGTAATCTACAAGCCTTCGAGTAACTTTCATGTCATCATTAAGCATTGGGAGGAGGTAGAAAAGATACATCATGTCGTCAGTGTGGCAAATTCCTGCAGTAGATATGAATTAATGTAATTCGTTTGAAGTTTTTAATATAAAGTTTACGTTTTCTAACCTCCTGGAATTTTTTTGTCTAAACCCCATAGAATATTATACAGAGTAAATTTTCCTTTGTAATCAAAACTGTAGAAGTAAGATTTCGGTTGGATCCTGGAATGATATTCGATGAACCGGTACTGGCCACCCTTGTAGCCAAAAACAGTTGCAACCTACAAAATAATTTTTTTAGCTAGTTAATTGAAAAATAATCATTTAAAATATTACATCGATCAATCCTGGAATTTTTGAATCAAAATCGTCTGTATTTGCTGCATCACCAAGGAATTCATGAGCCATTGAATGGTAAAGACCTCCAGAATCATCTTTGACTCCAAAAGTTGTCATGAGTTCTTTTAACATGACATTTTGAACATAAGTCTTGTTCTCAAGTTGCCCACTTGGCAAAAGGTATTTTGTGTAAATATCGTCCAGTGGGAAGGAACCATCGTGTCTTGTAGCTCCAAGTACTAATGGCACAGGAGCTTGTTTCCCTTGCTTCAGAATCTCAAAAGGTTCTTCGGCTAAGAATCTTGGGATTGTTAGACTAGGACTTTGAAGAGATGCTGGACCTTTCCCATCAAACCCAAGGCGTCCTGCAGATGTTTCTTGCTCCTGATAAAAAATGAATTAATATTTTACTCATCAAAATATGAGTTTCAAAGTTAATACCTCATATAAATTCGAAGCCGTGATAATTTCTTGAATATCTTTTGCAGCCATGCATTGTGCTACGATTTTCATATCTGCTGGTTCCCACAGTCTCACGATCATAACATCCAGTGTAGTGAGCAACATCCAAATGGTGACTAATCGATGGATGAGGAGTTGTAGCCCAAACATTCAGAGCTGACCCACTAAATCCCCAAACTCCATGGAATAACCCTTGTGCTAAGGGGCTTAGCAGAAGATGTGTTACCATCATGGCTCCAGCAACTTTGACCTGTAATAGTTACTTTATTTGGATCTCCACCAAAATATCGGACGTAGCGTTGAATCCACTTGAGAACTGTGACGGCATCGTAGAGTGCAGCAGCTCCTGGGGCTTCATCCACTTGCAAGTTCAATGCACCTGAATTTAAAAAGCTTTGTTTAAGTATTTCAATTTCCCCGCGAGGAAATATAAGATGGTCGTACCTAGAGCTCCCAACCGATAATTTACAGTGAGGAGAAGAACGTCTTTGTCCATGAGACGTAGACCAGTGAACGCACTTCCCCAAATTGAATCTGAACCTCCACCGTGGAAGAAAAGAATTACAGGTAAAAGGTCATCATTCTCACTGGTTGGAATCCTAGGAGTATTTATGTTGACTGTCAAACAATCCTCTTGACCCCAATATTTCGGAACTGCAGCTCGGGCTTCTTCTATGCTCTTGGCTTCTCGCATTGACTTTAAGATTTTCCGTTTGCTTTGAGTTGTTGCTGAAAGCACAGCTGCCAAATCTTGTGTATTTTCTTCCGGCAAGTCGAATATGGCATTTTGAGGACAAATTACTCTCAATCTATTTGCTAAGAAAACGCAACCTGGTTCGGATAATGGACTTGTTTGTACTTCGGATGGCTGAAATTACAGGCATCATGTAAATTTTATAAAATGATTGTTTAAAGTTACAATAAATACCTGAAATCTGTTCGACCCAGTGTAAGATGAATTCTCTGCATAAGGGATTCCATGGAAAACCCAATAAGGCCTGGCATCTCTGGCCGTGAATGCTTTATTCCCTTGAATCTTTCCCAAGTCTGGTACATCAACCACAACAGTTAATTCTTGAGCCAAGACGCATAAACTTACGCAAAGCGCAATCAAAAGCCTTAGCGTAACTTTCACCGTCATTGCCATTTTTAATTAGCCGAATCGAGTAATGTAACTGTAGCAAAGTAGAGCGACAAGTAAAACTTTGCTACTATAGAGTATTACAATTACAACATTGACAATTATTTTCACAATCAATCTAATCAGCTGATCCCTTCATTCCGAATTTGTCACCTGTCCACTAGTTTAATTAATTTGTCCTATAATTGTATTGGCTGTGTAAAAAAAGCTTGTCAAATTTGGAAAGACCGTTGATTTGTCAAGTGGAGTGACAATGACAATGACATTGCCCAAAGAATAGGATTAATTTGCTACACGCTTATTGTAAACACTTGAATCTGACTCGTACATACCAGCGAAGAATGTCGGAATTAACTGGGTCTCTCTCGGCATGACAATTTTTGAAGTGGGTATTGAAACGTATTCTGTAATATTTCACAATCGAGTTGAACAGAATTGTGAAATTTTTTATACTCCTAGGCTATGCTTAATTCGAGTTTTGATTTCACAAATGAGAAATAAAGATAAAAATAGAATTTCAATATGATGTTAAGTGGTGTAATTTATTGAAAGCATTGATTCAATACTAAGACTGTACAAGATTTTGACAATTTATTTGTAATCGATTTCAACTCCTGTATTGACCCAGCTGTCTCTGCAATTAACTTCGATTTTGTCTTCTTTCCCAATGCTCAAGTAATTATGATTTGCTGGGTTGTAAGGTGGAAATTTAATTTCACCCCCTGGTCCATTTGGATCTCTAAAAATAGGATTCATACATAAGTCACTTGTTCTGTTAGAAGTTAAATGACAAACATTGCATGAGACTTACCCGGATTTAGCAAAGTTGACAAAATACTCAACGAAACGGTTGCTAACTTTGCGATCGACTGGAATCAATGGGAAAATTTGGAAGGAGTACATCATATCGTCAACGTGGGCAATTCCTGAAAATTGCAATTTCCTTTCATGTTTGGCCAGAATTCAGTTAGAATGAGTTACTACTTACCTCCAGGAATATCATCAGTGCCACCCAAATCGTAAGTAGACCAGAATCCGGTATGATCAAAGGAATAGTAGTAAGAATTTGGATTGAGTTTAGCATGTTGTTCTACGAGTTCGTATGATGGTGCTTTGAATGCCCATACACTTAGTACCTGAGAATGTATAAGCATTGCGAATTTATATGAATATTGAAGAAGTTTATGTATTGTATCTTTAATTTACGTCAATCATTCCTGGAAGCATTTGCCAGAAATCTCCGGTCTTATATGCTTCTCCAATGTAAGTTTTCCCAACAGCATGAGCCAATCCTCCAGATCTGTCCGTAGTTTCTAAATCGATGAAAAAATAAATAAGACTGGTGAAGGTATGTCAATATTTTAAAAGTGAACTTACTTGCTGCTTCCAAAAACCAAGGGAGCATCTCATTTCTCAAAAATGTGCTATTATTGATCAAACCATTCTTGACGAGGAAACTATCATACAAAGTTTGAAAGACAAAAGTTCCATCATGACGCATTGTCCCCATGATAAGGGGAATATTGTTTTGAGCCTTTTTAGCAAGGATGGCTGTTGGTTCCTCAGAGAGAAATCTGGGAATCGTAAGTGATGGAGACTGAATAGATGGAGATTTTGCATCAAACCCGAAGCCAAGACCCTTTTCTTCTTGATTAGCCTGAATATGAAAATTTATTAAAGAATTTGTAATGGGCAAAGTTAATTGCACCAATTACCGAATAAGCGGACATTGCATCTAGCAATACGTCGACCTCTGCAGCTCGCATACAAGCTTCGATCGCGGCATAGTCAATATCTGGAACTGGAACTCCATCCTCACGATCATAACAATTTGCATAATAAGCAACTTGCAAGTGGTGATTGATGGATGGATGGACTGAAGTTCCCCATACAGCAAGAGCACTTCCACTTGCCCCGATGACACCATGAATCAAATCCTTGGCCATTGGACTTAGGAGCAGATGAGTGACCATCATTGAACCAGCACTGTGACCATAGGCAGTTACGGAATTGGCATCTCCACCCCAGTGATGAATATTTTCCTTGACCCATCTGAGAGCTGTGATCGCGTCGTACCTAATAGACAAAGCGGCTAATTAAAAATTCATTAAAAATTTAGAATTCACAAAGAAACTTACATTGCCGCATTTCCTGGAGCACCGTCGGTACCTAAATTGAATGCACCTGAAGAAAAATTCAGATTAGAAATCGAAATAATTCCAAAACATATCTAATTACTTACCCAAAGCTCCCAAGCGATAATTGATTGTGACGAGAACAACGTCGTGCTCCAAAAATCTGAATCCAGTGAACAAACTTCCCCAGATGGAATCAGAGGAACCTCCATGAATGAAGAAAATTACTGGCATTTTCGGATCATCGGGTCCAGTTGGAATCTACAAGACGAAATTCTTATAATACTATATTAATTTCAGATTTAAAACCAATTGAGACTATACCTTTGGTGTGTTGACATTCAAAACTAAACATGTGGCTTCATTTTCGTCAAATTCTGGAAGACCCTTTACATCTTCAATTTTTTCTTCCTGGGGTTGGTTCTTGGTAGATTTACCTTTACCCCATTTCCAAATTCCCGATTGAAGAACAGAGGTTAAATCTACATTAGTAGACTTTTCCTTTGCAAGTTTTGAGCGAAGGGGCAGCAACCCTTGAGGGCACATGACTAAAGGGTTAAGGGCCAAGAATGGCGTCCCATCTTCTGTCAAGGGCCCTTCCTTAAGGACTGAGGGCTAAAATAACGAGTTTTTATTACAAAACTGTAATTTTTTGTAAAGTTTATTTTATAAAATGTACCTTGAAACGTCCTTCTCCAGCAGTGGACTCAGCATAAGGAATCCCATTGAAGGTATAAAAAGGGCGAAGCCCTTCTGAAGTGTACAATTCGAGCCCTGTAATATTTCCAAGGTCTCCTGCCTCGATGGTTATAAAACTGCTTTCCCCTTGACCGAGGGCTGAGGCCGCAATGTTTAGAATTAGAAAAACAAGGATCGGAACTAATTTCGCCATTTCAGCTAATATTCTTCTGCTAAGCTCAGCTCTGATGTGACCAGACTCTGTGCCCTGCCGTACTGTGCAAGTGCTCTCGTATAGCGAAGTGAAAATGACTTAGCTTGTGATTGCGAAATATGAAAATTAATTATCAGAAGACAAGCTAATTGATAAAGGCAACATGAAATGAACAAACATGATTGACATGAGAAGAGGCGGGGATTAATCAAGCAGTAAAAATATTTGAAGTGGTGTCGCTCCGTTTTGGTGACAACTTGATTGGGATTTATTTTATTCCTGTGAAATTGCCAAAGTCCAGGCATCAGGCATTTGACAAGTGTCGTACGACATGACATGTACGTTTTTTTGAGTGGGGGCATTGGGTCCAGGCTCAATTTAAATACTCAAATGATTATGCTTGCTGGAATTTCTGGTGTCTGGTCTTACGTCAATAGTATCGTCCGGCGACACATGTAAATTTCCCAATGCAATACATATTCAAATCATATCAAATGTAAATTGCGGTCATAATCATAACCAGAATTCAATTTATTCTCATTTAAATTCCATATTTTAGAAGCTTTAATAGAATCCTAGTGCATTTTAAAGCTCATGTATTTTTTTTCATTTCTGAATTACCCAAAGGGGAAATTGAATGCTTGTCCTGATTTCTTGGCCCCGCTTCCTCCTGACTTTTTCGACCCTTTCTTTGGACGGCAATCCTTACATGTAATTTTGCAATGGTCATAGGACAGAGTTTGAATCTTGTCTTCTTTAAATCCAAGTCTAAGGACTTCTTTCTTGACCTTTCTGGCTATGCTAGCATCTACCCATTGCTGTGTAGACAGAAGTACCCACATTTTAACTTGTTCTGCGAGACAAAGTGCTACGACTACGTTTTCCTTCAAATCAGTCCAAGTCACCACTCCTCTCATCGGAACTAAAAATAAAAAATTGAACTATTACAAATTATGTATTATGAAGACGTTTTATATAGCTGGCTTACAAAGTTTTCTCCCATTAGAAGCAAAGAAAGTCCGAGCTGTGGCCAATGAACATTCTCTGATCCCTTTGTTCGTCCGTTGACATTCCATGGAAGTCGAGTTTCCAAAAGCACTCACCGTTGTGTAAACATTTCCAATCTGAAATTTTACGCACATTTTGTCATAGCGAGGTTCAGAAGAAGGTTCTGCGTCATCCATCATCAGAGAAATTCCATGATACACTAATTTACTTCCCATGGGAGCAAATACTCCGTTCTTTCCAAGTTTCATGAACTTAAAATAAAAAAATACAAGCAAATAAATTCATATTTAACCATCATAATGCAATTAGTTCAATTACCAAATCCTGGATGTACATTCTGGATACTTGAGGGTTGAAATTGGTGCAATTGCCCTCATAGTCTGCGTGATCGTAGGCTGAAGTCAAGGCGAAGGCGATACAGAAGATGAAAACCCGAACCAATCGGGCCAGGTTCATTTTGTAGAACAAAATATGAAAACCTGGACTAAGGACTGGAGAGCGGCCTACAATTTCATAGCACAAGTTTAGAGAACGAAGGCGTTGAATATCAACCGACTCATGTTGGACAATGACGCATAGTGCTTTCTTTGACTAACGCTTTTATTTTTACACAATGCTTAGTCGTAAAAATTGAGAAATGGTTAATGCCTCATTAAATTTTATTTAAAAATATAACATTGCCTACTTGAATATGGGGTATTTATAAGTGGAAAGCTAATCTCATGACTGGGCCTCGAACATAATCGTATAAGCAAGACTTTCAGCAATATAAGCCTTAATTCAAATTTGAAGATTTCAAAATTACTAGATGCGTACCTAATTTTACTATAGTTTCAGGCGTTTCATGATTTTTTGCTATATTTCTGGCATTTTTCGTTGGAAAATGTACACGCAACTTACGCTTGATTATGGAGATAACAAAACTCAGTCATAATGACCCTATGATTTAGTATTCAGTCAAAAATGAATAAACTAATGAAACAAGATTTGGATTTCAAAACCCATATTTTTATTGAATCATATTTCGAAGTTGACATATTTTTACTTGGATTCTATTCCATGAATTTTGAAATAAACAGAGGTTATTGATAGACGACGAGAAGAATCCGTTTATGTTGTGATCGGTTCAAGCTCTCCTGTCTTCTTACCTTTCTTTGACTTCTTCCTTTTTGGTTTCTTTGTTCCTTTCTTGTCTTGAAATGCCCATAATTTCAAGCACTTCTCGTAAGGTAATTCATGGATTTTGTTTTTATTGAATCCAAATTTGAGAACCTCTTCCGTGACAATTTTCCTAGTCTCATCATCCACAGCCGATCCAGCTGTTGAGAATAACAGCCACATTTTAATTTTCTCAGCCAGACAAAGACCAACGAGTGTGTACTGCTTGGAATCTGACCAAATCACTGTGCCTTGCATTGGGACTGAAATAAAAAAAATACATCTAGAATCGTGACTGAAAATCGGGCTCGGATATGAAGCTCTTACAGATTTTTTTCCCGTTTGGTTGAAGAAAGACTCTAGCCGTAGCCAAAGAACAGTCTCTGGATCCTCCTTCTCCAACTTCACATTCCATAACTGTTCGATTGCCAAAAGCACTCAGCGAGCTAAAAATTGTACCAGCAAGGACTCTGAGACACATTTGGTCATAGCGTGGTTTAGATGCCGGGTCATAGGCTCCATCCATGAGAAGGGATACTCCGTGATATACCAATTTGCTCGCCATTGGAACGTACAACCAGCTCTGGCCAGCCCTGAAGAACTGAATGAAAAATTTCAATGGCTATTTCCTATTTCATTCGTAATGTCAATCTTAACTTACCCATTCTTCGCTAAAATCCTCATAAATTTCCGGATCAAAATCGGTACAATTTCCCTCGTAATCCGGATGTTTGTAAGCCCCGGTGCTGCTAATGCAGACGATAAAAGCGAAGAAAAACCAAATCAAACGTAGGACCCTCATTTTTGAGGACCTGAACGAAGACTCCTACTCAACGTGTGGAAATGCAATTTAAGAAAGTAAACATGTAAGGACTAGTCATTATAATTCGCATTCGCAACGAGTAGCATGGCACTTGTGTCACAACGTGTGTGCCTTTTAGCTTTCGCTTAGTGGATAGTCATAAAATGTTGACCAATTTGACACTAAATTCTGTCCAGACCAGCAAGAGTGAAAGTTGGTTGTTTACTTTTGGTAGGGAATGATTCAGACAGTTTTGATGACACAGTTAAACTAAACTACGCACGTCCTAGCGTTTGAGTCATTATGACGTTCACATGGCTAAAACGTACAAAATAATTGACTAGTGTAGAATTACATTTTACCACTTTTAAAACAGTCAAGTATTGTCAAGTTAATTTAATAAGTAAATCCAACTTTAATTTTGACAATTGTAAAGACATGAAATGAACGACTTTGGTTAAATTTTGATATTAAATGAGTCAAATCCTTATTTATGGTCTGGGTCCTCATCATCATCATTTGAAAGTTTTTTGGCAGGATTTGATGGCTTGATAAAGGATGGGGATGATGTAGAGGTTCCAGGTTTACCACCAGAGTCACTAGAGCCAGATTTTTGTCCATCCTGATAATCCTTGAGGTAGAAACTTGCATTTCGACCTTTGGCTGTATCAGCATCAATGATTTGGATAGGGAGATCTTGAGCTAAATCCTTCTCCACTTTCTCTTGTGCAATTTTTTCTCTGTGTTTTGCATCCGTGTATTCATTCTTTCCAGTCATGGATTTTCCTCCGCCCTGTGGTTTGATGTTCAAGTCAATATTGGAACCCTTTTGAATCCAAGGTTCATCCCAGAGCTCAGCCACGCTTTTTCGTCTCTCCTGATCTGGCTCCAATGTTGCGTACAAGTAATTTTTAACATCCACTGACAGTAAATCCTTCAACTATAAAATAATATAGAAAATAAAAAAACTATACTAAATAATATTGAAATGTGGTCATGCTCGTAATACCTTGTCCCTAAACTTCCATTTTCGAGATACTTGGCTATCGTACAATTTCTTGAGACTTGTCTCATCAAATGGTAAGGATTTGTTGAGCATGGCGAATAAAATGACACCAATAGACCAAACATCTACTGCTTTGGGGTCATATGAAACTCCTTTTATGATTTCAGGTGGAGCATAGGACACTGAGCCACAAAAAGTGTCTGATTTGGGATCTTCGGGTAAAACGTAGCGAGCAAAGCCAAAATCTGAGATTTTAATATTATAAGATGCGGTCAAAAGAATATTTTCACATTTCATATCTCGATGAGCAATATTACGCTCGTGCAAATAGTGAACACCTAATTATAGAGTAGAAAAATGCCAAGAATTAATTAATAATGAACAAAAATAATACGAAGGCTTATTTTTCTTACCTCTCAGGATTTGACAGAACCACACCCGAGCTTGTCTTTCCCGAATGGCCCCATTCTTCCGAATAAAATCCAATAAATCTCCATTTTCACAGAATTGCATGAAGAGAAAATATTTTTGCTTTCTTTGAAAGGATACTATGGACGCGGACCAAGTAGACGTGATTCACTCGACTCATGATTTCAACTTCCCTGGGGAAAAATCGACGGAGGAAATCTTTTGGGGCGATGGCTCCATTTATCACTTTGCAAGCGAGGCGTTGCTTCTTTTCTGTATTATCTTTACCATCATAGTAGTCAGCCAAGTAGACCTAATTTGTCCAATGTACACGCAAAGCATTATAATATGTCATTTGGAGAATTTAAATATTAATATTAATTTTCACCTTTGCATAAGATCCTTCCCCCAAAACTTTACCCAGCTGATAGCCTCTTTTCCTCAAAATTTTGTCATCTGAGGTTTTCCCAACAATGTCACCCTCGATATCTCTCGGCATTGTTGGAGAGATCGTAGACTCGTTTTAGACTTGGAGCAAAAATATTCTAGCGATTCGGCCGAGAATCGGCCTCAGCCGAACAGAACAGTTAAACTTATTCCTATCTGCTAATATAAATTCTCCTGTCTTGAATTATTTTTTTGAATACATAACTGCAGCATATGTAACAAAATTTTCAAACAGAGCTACCGCATGGCAACAATTTTTTGTGCTTGCTTGTATGTGTCAGTCAGGAATTTCATAATACCATAAAATTAAGAAAATGCATTAATGTTTTATTTGCATAAATGAGCATTAACTAGTTAACATCATTTGTCGTCTTATCATTTAGCCTCATACTTATTTTATATACCACTACTCTATCTTTAGCATAAAACAAATAAAACTTAAATCACAGACTAAGGTGTGACAGCACTAGAGTTTCGTATCTAGAGTTAAAATTTCTGTGGCTATCGTAGCATTTCAATGCAGTAAGAAAGGAAACGTCAATACCAGAGGACCGATTTTACTCACATTAACAGGAAATGTGTTAATATTTTTTGTGGTTAGCTCAACGGAAACTGGAAACTCGTGAGTTTGACTCTACAGTCTAATTTTATAGTCATTACTCACAAAACGTTCTAATTTGTGAGCTCATATGATCAATGCATTAGTCGAAAAAAAGTGATACGAAGTGGTGTTGTCTAAACGTCATTTCAGTTCTGATAGGGAGTTCAATTCTTATCGATTTTGTGAATATTGCTTGGAGTAATTTTTATACAATTCTTGCGTCGAAATTAGTGAAGAGCCTTTCGAGTTTGATTTCATATTAGTAGGTAAAAAATGAAAATATTTGATTTATATCTACTCAAGAACGAATAGGTCAAGAGTAAAGACAGGAAACGTAACCAAACTTTTAAACCCTAAACACTAACAGAATTTGTTCACTTATTTCCGAGCTGATAACAAAATTTATACCATATAGCCATGCCAAAGCTTAAGTAATTGTAGTGTAGCACAGTGACTTTAAAAGTGCTAATAAATAATCTAATATAGTATAACTATTTTTTAAAGGTCAGATGAATCGATTGAGGATGCTAGTAATCGCCCTCATCTTCGTCACCCTTGTCCTCACGACAGTGCCTGGATCCTTGGCTCACGCTCAATCATCTGAACCTGATCAATTTCCAAGAGGGCGTCATAGCTTAGGAGACAGCTGCGATCCTATCGCTTGGGAAAATTTCAACAATGATCGTGATTTTCTCCTGTCCTTAGTTCTCAAAGCAGAGCCAGGAGTCGTTTCTGACGAATTGAACCAGCTTCTTTCAGAAGGGCAGGAAAGAATAATACGAAAGAATTATACAAATATTTGCAACTTTCATCAGTATTTGGAATGTAATTCGGGCAAGAAATGTGTTTGTGTTGACGAAGCACCACCATTCAATTTTGTTTTGAGTGACGGAGAATGTCGAGGTAAAAGGGGAGCACTTTGTGATTCTGATGGCGACGTCGAAGGTTATTTCGCTTGTTTACCTGGACTCTCGTGTGACTTGGGTAAGTAAATAAAATTATCCACAATAAATTAACAAAAACTAATTAAATGATATAATTTTTCAATCTAAAAGCGCTGGCAGGAAACACTGCGATTTGTGGGGGTAAAATAGCATTTGATGAAGAACTGGAGAAATACAAAAGAAAGAATCACGGAACTCGCTTTTCATCATTTCATGCCCTCAGTACTTTTGCCATTGCATGTCTAGTCTCAGTGTTTTGGTGAAATTTTGTATCATTGTACAGTGGTAAATTTAAATAATTCTTCAAAAATGTTTGTTATACACGTGATCATTTTATTAAAAAGTCTGCAATGGTAAACATTTCAGCCACACTAAATAGTTGACAAAACAAAACACAAAGGCGACACAAAAAAACCGGTGTAATGATAGGTACAAAATAATAATCATGGAGTAAAAAACCAGAATAGGGCTCTACAATAATTTTAAGCGTAACTTGAGTACTAGTTAAACGTACCAGCCAACACAATTCCATTTTTACACTTACTTAAAAAACCACAAAACGACACGACACCAAATTGAAAATAAACCGTAGCCCACGTCTACATTCATTGCGTTTAAAAACGTTCAAACAGAACTTGATTTAAACTAACGCTAGATTTTCTACGCCTTGAACATCAAAAATTCTAATGCGAAATATTTGTCTAATTTGGAATATACACGAGTCACAAAGAGATTGTATAATAATTACTAAAGTTTGACCATTTGATTGTGAAATACGAATTCACTCGAGAGGAAACGACATTATGCAACTTAGCTAATACAAAATTTCTAGTTTTTTAGCCTTAGACCAATTATTCGAACTAGACAAAATCCAATTTCAACCTTCCAAAGTCCCAGTTTCTCTTGCGTCATGGATTTTTATATGTGACCTATGATTTGACTTGGTTGTTGATGTTTTACCACATATACTACAAGTAAATGGTTTTACATTTGAATGTATTCTCTCATGTTCACTTAAATAATATTTTCTATGAAAACATTTCCCACAAGTTTTACATTTATACTTTTTCTCCTTAAAATGTTCTTCTATATGACGCTTCATGTTCATTTTACTTGTAAACTTAACTCCGCACTCATTGCAAGTGAAATGTGAGGTCCGTCTTTTGTGAACTATCATGTGACTCTATAAAAAAATTATAATTAAAAAATTAGCACTGCAAACATTAAAATGTCAGTCTGAAAAACAAATAATGATCCTTACATCCAAGTATTTCTTGAACAGGTAGGATTTTGGACACTTTTTGCATTTGAACGGTTTGTCTTGGTTCGTATGACTCCAAGAATGTGATGATAAATTTGCATAGGTCCGGAAAGTCATTGTGCAAACTGGACAAGGAAATGGTTTTTCTCCATTGTGAATCCTCATGTGAGACTTCATTGAATTTGGATGCAACAACTTAAAACATATAGGGCAGGCCTATTGAAAGGAAGAGCGAAAAAATTAAACCACTTTATACTGTGTACAAACATACAGGAATAGTGGAATAAAATAATCCTTTGAAAACATACCTTGGATTCTTTCGACTCATATTTGGGATCATGATTAACTCTTATGTGACGAACAAGAATACTTTTCTTGGGGAAAGATTCCTGACAATACGTACATTTTGAGGCCGTTTCATAATGTGTTTGGGTATGAGTGAGGAGCCCAGCTTTGGAATGAAGGACTCGATGACAAATCCCACAATAAAATTCCAAATTTGGTTTTTCAATCTTGATTCCTTCATGAACACGTTTCTAAAAAAATAAAAAAACGTTTATATTACTGCCATGTTACTACTAGGTTAAATAATTTTACTTACAATGTGGGCCGTCCTAAGGCTGGGCGTCCGAAATGACCTCTCACATTGCGTACAAGGGAACGGGTAATCTTTCGTATGAACCCGAAAATGTTCCTTCAACTTAAACTGTGATGTAAAGGCCTTACTACAACGCGTACAGCTATGACGCTTTCCGCTAAATCAACAAAAAATCTAAAGATTAACAAAAGTTCAAGGCATGTGGCCAAAAATGTAATTTACCGATGAATCAATAAATGCTTGACGAGATTAATCCTTGCATAGAACATTTTTCCACAAGTTGTGCATTCAAATTGAGATGGATCCAAGAGTTTCCCCGTAGTGTTCTTCTCCCACATGTTTATCCAAGGATTTTTTGTCAACAGTAGAATAGACACAATACAGGCAGCTAAACTCTTTTTGCTTATACCCACGTCTAGCCTCCTGTTTAATTGTCACTGCATCCCTCTCCGTAGTACTCAAAGGATCCGTCAATCTCGGAAGATTGCAAGAATTCATCCAATCCATACTTGTATCCAAATCAGGCATTCGAAGACCACAAGTGGTTCCGCCCAGCATATGATGCACTTCTGCATTATGGTTTACAAGTTCCAAAATTGTACCAAAATATTGATCCTATATGTTGAAATTCAGAAAAATTAGTATGAGTATGGAATTTGCAATAGATTTTTGCAAAGGAATTAACTTACCGGAACACATTCAGGACATTTATGCCCAGTGGATTGAGCTGATGAATTGTTGGTCATTGAATTTGATTTGATTGTTTTTCCACCACGTCGTTTCTTAGCTTTAGAATGTGAACTAAGACTTTCCTGGTCGATTACTGGAGAAAACCTACGACCACGGTCACTGAACATACTTCCAAGGGAGGAACTTATTAGCCCTGGTTTCTGAAAGTCAAAGCAAAAAATTCAATACAATTCCATAAAAACATCTTCAGTAACTAAATTAAAACTCACAGAGTCTTCTGAAAGAAGTGATGACGTGTTGCTCTCTTCATACTCTGAGATTTCCCCATGTGGAGGAATTTCTTCATCAGTCATTAAATTCACATCAGCTCTATATCCTCGATTTCGACTCCGTCTCCCACAGCTGCTGCTTTGTCCTTTGCTATTTGAGAGGGAAGAATCCTCTTCGGCTGGAGAAGTGACATAGGCTCTCGGGGGAAATGATGCCTGGGATTGGGATCGTGAGGATGAACCTGCTGCTGTGGCTTGGTGGAATGACGAATATACAGGATCGGCAACACCATCTGCAAAAATCCATTTTACTCCTGGATCTGCACTAACCACTGCCCGAGTTCCGCTCTAAATCCAGAAAATTAATATTAATTTATCAAATTCTCAATCCATATTTGTGTTTATGATTTTTTACCTCATCGACAATGTATTTGATGAAATTGGAATTGGTAATTCCATTCGAGCGAGGGATTTGCGACATTGTGAGAGCCAGTGTTGCTGCAGTTTCCAATTCTCTTTTATCGTGACCGTGACCACTGTGACCATGCCCACTTTCATTAACGTACAACGTCCCATCCGTCGCATCTCCTCCAGACTCTGATACGAGTTCCAAGACTTGATTTTCATCAAATGGAATTTCAGCCAATTCCTCTTCTTGCTGTTCAACTTTTCTTGAATCTTCGTTACGCCGATGTTTCTCTGAAGGGACGTTGACATTAATTGAAAGGGAACGAATTGGAGCCAAACTAACTTGGGGTTCTCCTTGAGGACCATCTTCCAATCCATAAATCAATGTTTCACTCGGTGCAAAATTACCCTCTCCTCCAACAATGCTACACTCAGCCGAAGAGGAACGTAGTGGTTGCTCATGTTCTAGAATATTTGTTGCAGAATTTAGGATTTCTGTACTCTCAGTCTCAAGGGGATTTTGGGATATTCGTCTGGAATGATGGGAACCCTGAGAACATCGCCCACGAGTCCCATGACGAAGAATACCAATGCGACGACCACTTGCCCCTGGAGCAGCATGGATGTCACCATCCTCTGCTGGACTACATGTTTGAGGATCTACGGCCACAAATTCTGGCTCTAACGCTGGTTTGGCAGTATGAACAGGAGCAACTGCTTGATGTTGATTAATCAGCATGTCAAATTAGGGCTTGCTTCGAGTGAGTCTGCAAATGGTTCTGGTATGAACCAATGTCAGTTCGTCCACAGATTGGACACGTCAATTGAAAAGTGTGAGACTCCATGGTTATAGTGTTCAGGTCAACTTAACTAACCTGAAAAATCATATAAAACTATTTAGTCAACAAATTCTTGGCCTAAGTGTGGTGGACATAAATACTATGCATAGGACTACGACGTACGTATTCCCAACTAATATCCAAAGTAAAATATTTTCTTACCACCCTTTTGTGCCGTTCTTGTCGTTGTCAATCCAATTTTGTCCTCGACTGAATTTATTCAGCAACTGCAGCTGCAACGCAATTCCATTTATCTCCCATTGCAGCAGCAGTGCTGCAATGCATGAGAAGACTTCTCCATCTTGGAATGTTCCATTTTCACCTTCGTTGCCTTTGTAGCCCCCAATTCCTTCCTTGTCCCTTGGCTGCTTCAGGGACTCAGGATAGGAAATCCTTTTTCTGAATTCTCGTAATGTTACAATTCAGGATGAAAACATTGGAATTTTANTTGCCTTTGTAGCCCCCAATTCCTTCCTTGTCCCTTGGCTGCTTCAGGGACTCAGGATAGGAAATCCTTTTTCTGAATTCTCGTAATGTTACAATTCAGGATGAAAACATTGGAATTTTAAAAAATAAATATGAACTTTGCAAGTGAAAGGTCATGGATTTGAAAATTGGCTCAAAAATTGAGTTTGAAAAATACTCCGCTGAGGCCGTCATCGAGATAATCGATGGCAATGGGCATTGGCTTTACTCACAAAGGAGCATATTGAACGTAATGCGTGAATTTCAGCGATTTCCACAACAAAAAGCCAATAGAATCAAAATTCTGTAATAATTTTTTCGTAATTCTTCTATCATAAATAATAAAATTTCTTGTAATGAACAAAATTGGTGTAATAATTCAGAAACTTCTAATTTCTGCATATCATGCCCAGGGAACTTCCCTTGTGAGAAATATGCATAAGGCCACATGTTTAAACGCGCGAAAATTCAAACTGTTCTGATTTCTTCGAACACTTTGAAAATATAAATCAAGATGAAGATTTCATTCGACTACGACTTTCATTCTTGACCTGATGTGACGTGACGTGACAAGAAATGCTTCCAACACCGACATCGACCTTATCCACAAGGTCATCTTCAAGACAACAACCCC
>WJEZ01001470.1:0-17364 GCA_009869925.1 Thalassaphorura encarpata
AAATGATTGGTTTATGTTTCAGAATAATAAATAATGGATTGCTTTTGAGGCTAGATTGTCGTCTGTCTGTCTGTAGTAGTAGTGTCTATCATTGTGAGTCAATTTAGATTCAGATGTCCTGATATCTTGGCATTGCATTGCATGAATTTCCCTTGTGATGCGTCCCGTCGCGTCTCTCTCCTTCAATAGGGATGAGGACAGGAATTGCTAATTAACTCATTATTATGCTGAGGGCTCTTGAGGAGAGTAAACTCAAGATCTCTCACTCAGCCAAGGCAAGGCAAGGCAGGTATAGGCAGTGCCAACGAGACATGGAGTTATTCTAGGGCATTTAGACCTTCCTTCCATCCACTTCTCTCTTGATGCTTTCACTTTATTCTTTTCTTTTCTTTTCTCTTCCCGTCACTCACTCAATCCACGAACCATCTCATTCCATGCCATGCTCATGCCATTCAACATTCTCTTTCAGAATATCCAAAGTTTTGAAGGCACGCACTTTATTTCCAAAATGAGCCATGGAATGGGCTCTAGTCCCGTAAAACGTATTATCCTGGGAACCTTGCGTTGATGTATTGCCTTCCCTACCATACGCTAACGCTATATGCTAACGCTACGCTCTGCCTTTATTAGCCCAACTTCTGTCTAAGGCTAAAGTAATGCAATATGCCATGCCATGCCAAGCTATGCTATGCAGTTAAAGTTTAAGCTTTAGCCAGGATTTAACCCTGGCTAAGCTAAGCCAAGCTGAGCTAAACGTTTAATGGCTTTTTAATTGCTACAGAATTGTATCAGTGGAAGAACCCCATATTAGGCTCACCCACCCAAACCAGATAGAGTTTAAGGAGTAATTAGTGAAGGACTCTAAGCTGCATTGGTTCAAACTGAATTCATACTCAATTAAAATCTGAATATTATTTGTTCCAACACAAAATCCAACACACAGCTGTCTTCCTAAATTTGACCTAATTCAATAGTTGAGAGATGAACTACATAAGAATTTTGAATAACTAGGTCACAATATTTGGTATCATGACCATGAACAATAATTAATTCAGTTGTATTGTTTTTGTGTGTATTTCAGAGGGCACCTTCCACCACACCCTCCACACGGGTCCGGCGGTCGTGGAAGTCCACCAGATTCATCATATTGTGACTTCCACTGCTGCGCACTTCATGAGGAAGGAAGAAAAATCCAGGTAAGGCTCTTTACTACCCGCCAATCTAATAATCAACTTTCATCATTTAAGTAGAATTGCAAAAATATTAATAAAGCAAACCAAACCAACATAACACAACCGAACCGACCACAATCTAATAACCATAACTTGAGTTCATTACACAAAATCCTTTTCCTTTTGTGTTGTTCAGAATTTGTTTGACCCGACTAGAGCTGCTAGGGCTCTTAGAGAATTCATTAAAAGACAATGAGTGAAGCTGAAGCTGAAGCTCAACCCGCAATGCGTGCGTCCGTCCGTCAGTCCATAACACAAGGAAGGAAGTAGAATTTCTTCTTAAGGCATAAGACTTTCACCCGGATTCTCATTTCTCGGGTAGAAATTGTAGAGGAAGAAGATGCATGTTGAAACATTTGGGGCAGGGATGGGCATCTCATGTTAAGGCCAGGCAGGAGACATGTGGCCTGGCCTGGCCTAGGCTGACGCTGGCATTAGAACGGCATGGTCCATTTCCTTTTATTCGTGTTAGCCAGGTTAGATCTTACGGCTAGGTTAGGTTACTTGTAATGTAATGGACCGCGGGTTGATTCTAACACTAGTTCAGTTTCAGAAATTCAACCCTGGAACGTGTCCACATTTATTATGCTCTTCAACATCATTCCCTCAGAATAATTCTACCTTGGAATTTCTTTTCTTTTGTACCAATGGCAATTGGGAGGAAAGGAAAGGATGAAATGGGAAATCGGTGGTTGAGAATTTTCCGTTGTACGTGAATGTTTTTTTCGGAGGGCTAACCCAGAAAAGAAACCTAATACATTACCTTCTGCTTCTGCTCTGCTGTATGTTCTAGGTGTTGGAATGTTCCTAGAATTGTAATGAAATACATTGTTTTAAAAATGCATGCGAGAGATTGGACACATAACGGAGTTGGGTATAAAATAAGAAATCCAACACAAAAGTTCAAATTCAATGCTACGAACTTACTATTGCATTTCATACTACAAGCAGGTGACAATTCAATGAATATTTGGACAGAAATCTTAGCTCATTTCAAAAAGTATACTTTTTTGTACTAATAAATTTTTCTTCCACCGAAGAATTTCCAATAAATTACAGAAAAATGAGATGAACTACTAGTTCTTTGTTTGGCCTCTCTTTAAGTTACCAGTGTTTAGGAAAATCTTGAGATTTTTGCATAAAGAATCTAAAGAATCATGTCATTGAACTCGAATCGATAAAATTCCCTCAGGAATTTCCTGTCTTTGCCTCCCTTGATTTGAGATAACATTGGAAAACTTGAAATTTTATCCATGTTCTTGCCATCACGTAGTACGTACAAGTATTAGTCAGTCGTATTCCTCATCGTACTACTACTACTAGTGCCAGACAGACAGGATGCAGGGCAGACGGCAGACGAAAACTAAACTAACTTAAAAACCAGACTAGAGAAAGTTTAGGTTACGTTGCGTAGCATTCCATGGTAATTTTACGTTTTACGTTTGCCTGCGATGGCTGGTATGTCTCCTTGAAGCCAGGCTAGGGCTAGGAGCAAAAAGAAAGTTGACAGCACATGTGCCCATTAAATCCAATTGTTATTTAATGGCAGAAGTCTTGGGACATTTTCTCCCCAACATTACATATCTTCCACTCGAGTGGAGGCTAATGTGATCGTAAAGACTTGGTTATTAGTTATTACTGGTTTTCATATAGTAAGCGATGGCTGGTATGTCTCCTTGAAGCCAGGCCAGGGCTAGGAGCAAAAATAAAGTTGACAGCACATGTGCCCATTAAATCCAATTGTTATTTAATGGCGGAAGTCTTGGGACATTTTCTCCCCAACATTACATATCTTCCACTCGAGTGGAGGCTAATGTGATCGTAAAGACTTGGTTATTAGTTATTACTGGTTTTCATATAGTAGCTATAGCCATAGCCTTCGGCCTGCCTGCCTTTAGTACTCTGGTTCAAAATCTTTTTCTTTAAAAAAATTAGATCAGATAAACATGCCCAGACCCTCAAAGTGTACTAATTTGTTGTCCCGCGCGATAAACCTATAAATAGGTGTCGAAGGATAGGAGAGATTTGCATTTGGCTTGGCGAAGTAAAGAGTTTCCTTGATTTTCTGCTCTGATTTTCTGATAGGCCGTAGACACGGAGCATACTTGGGTACCGTTGTTGATTGGGAAGGAAACTTCGGTCTGACTGTCTGTTTGAGAGCTAAATCCCCACGAAGACTTTTTCATTCATTTATTTTGATTAGCCGGTGCCCAGGTATGTTTCAAAATAAAAAAATATACAAATTACAAATGAAATTAAAATGCAAATCATATCCCTAAATTCCAAAATATTTGGAATATGTACCGCTTGCGAATTGCGCTCTTATTTTATAACATGAAATTAGCTTAAGGGCTTCATTAGATTTAGATTTTTAATTTTGAAGCAGGAAAGACGCGACTAATCCTATGAATGTAACTTGACTGGTGAAATTCTTGTAATTCTATGTTTCCTTGTTTATTTCATGTCCTCCTTGCGGGTCGAAAGGTGCACAAGACTATAGCCACATCACCGATTGACATTGGGATGCAAGAACCACAACCTTCTCGACACTCTTCCTTTGGAATGCAATCTGCAGCTGCTGCCGCCGCCGCCGCCAAGACCCTTCATGTTAGATTCATGGGGGTTGGGGAAGATAAGAACGGGAGGAATTTGTACGTGTCAAAAAAACTGTTAAGTGTCCCTGACTCTGCCCTTGCGGCCACGACCTTGGCCGGAGCTCATCAACATACACCTCAAACCTTGACCCATCTCCCGGGGTTCACGTCCCATGTCCATGGTCACAGCTCAACGATTCATGGGCGTGGGCTTAGCCCTGGCCCAGGTCATGGTCATGGTCACTACAGTTTGGATACAGGGGGTGGGACGACGACGACAGAAAGCTCAGAGTCTGACACTGAAAATAATTCCACGCTTCTAGAGGATGACATTGTGACAACGTCCAAATTCCTCCTCCTCACTGACCAACTCTCCCTTGACCAGAAGCGTCATTTGACGATTAAAGACATTGGAATCATTCTGGATCGCCTCTCTTCAAAAATCCTTGACGTGGAACGTTTGGATCGAGAGACTGAGGCCAAGGATTGTTTCAATTGGACGATCAAAGCAACGATACGTGGGGATGCGTTGAGGGAGTTGGGGGTTATTTATAATGGAAATTATTATGCAATTTCGGAACATCCGAATTATTCTGGCGGGATAGGCAGCTCTGGTGCTTCAACAGGGGCTGCTACTACGACTTCCACGTCGACATCGACGGGGACGACGGTTCTACCACCCCCACTCCCACCTCCCCCAACGCTCAAACAACATCAACAAACAAGGGCTCAAGTCCATCATCATCATACGACAACAACTACGACGACGGCTTCTGCATCAACAGCTAGAGATGAATTCGAAGAGGAGGACATGCGGTTGTAATGCTTGTTTTGTGTGATGAGAACTAATATGGACTTAAGCCAAGGAAACTTGTATTGATTAAACTGACTCTTTGGTAATAGATATAATTCATTACCAAATATAATTACATGACAAGTATGGATGACCCAATAATTAACCCAAAAGTCAGACTCAAACCTTATGAAATTTGAAAAGTATTAATTCAACCTGTGCCAATTTCCCTTCATTTTCTTAACCTCAGTAAGATTTCCCTCGTGTCATCATTTGTAAATGGAATCAAGACGGGAATCAAATGTAAAACCTCAATTGTTCAACATTAACCAAATTGCCAAAAAATAATCATTTCCACTAGTTTGTAAATTCGACGGAGAAAAGTTCTCAAACCTCCGCTACTGCTCTGAAATTCTCAACCAATGAATAATACTCTTCAATTATTTTCGACAGATGGATAAACATTAATCATTCATTTATTTCATTTATGCTAAGAGTGAAAGTGCAAGTGAATCAAGACACCAGCTCATCTTATCTGAATCTGACTTGACCTCTGATCTGACCTGTAATTTTTTATATACTACAAACGACAACGTAGAAATTTAATATTATCATAAACTCAACTGCCAAGTATATGACAAAATTGATTCTGTACCTAATTAGTGTCTAAGCTGACTTAACGAATACGAATCGCATTTCGGTCCCTGAAAATTGAATTTCAATCCAGACCATCCCGCGTATGAGTTCAGTTTCGGAGTTAAATTCGAAACAAGATTACAAAAGATGGTCGAGGAAAAAAACCTGATTAGACAAGGCAGGAGCAGCACAATTTTGGAATATTATTAAATTTAGGGTAATTTCGAATTAACCTGGAATAAATGAAATTCGTAGTAGCAAGGGAAATTCTCCTTTCGGAATGAAAATGAAAATTACACGAAATTGCTATTTGCGCTTTACATACAGAAATATGCGATATGCCATGCGAATTGCTGGGAACGAATGAATCAGAATCGGAAGAAATTTTTCTGCTGCTAAAATTAACTGTGTTGTTGTGCGGTTCTAGACTAAAGTAAGAATTTATTATTGTGCGTGCTCAGGTAGGGAGAAGAAGATAATTTGACAAATCCTACTACGACATGGATACAAAAAAGATTTCCTCTTCATGAAAATAAAAAAAATTATTATGGTTGTTAATTGAAAGTGCAAGAAAGAAAAAGTACCTAAGGAAATGAGAAATCAAAACAAGTCAGCCAATAAAAAGTAAAAATTGTGGTGCTGGCTAAGGCAATGCAAAAAATACATGACAAATTATTGACTTGCATGTGCGGAAAGCGGATAGGAATTATTATTAAAATACTAAACTTTATTATATTGCACATTATAAATTCAATGAATTGAGGAGGATTTTACGTGAGTTAGTCAATTTGTAAGCTGCCGGTCAGCATGGTGCTTCATTATTGATTGTTCTTCTTGCATTTACTACTACTACGTGCTAAATTATCATGAAAGTTGTCCTTATCGTATCGTAACGTTACGTGTTGTATTGCTATTAGCTAACTGTATGTCTATTGTACTGATGGAAATGATTTTATCTAGCATTGTTGGACACAAGGCGGTTTAATTTTAAGATTTGGGTTGTTTTACCTTAATTTGTGGAAAAGTGATCAAAGTTCATGTACTATAAATTTATAAGGATTAAGAAGTACTAGGTAAGACCTTGGGTTAAAAAAATAACTGCCTCCTGAAATGGATGGCATATGCATTCCGTGGTGCTAATAGCTTTAAAATCTTTGTTAAGATTGAGATGGGCGTCTAGAACGAAAATACTCTTGGGATGGGATTGTAATTTTTAAGAAAAAGATGAGATTTGTTGAAACCAAAGCCAAAATCTGGATTGAATTAGGAGATAACACACAAAGTTAACATAATAATTCAAACTCATCTTCGTAAGTGTCAAAAGCTTTGTGGGAATTTTTTTACATAAACGAATCGACTAGGATCAAATCTGTAAGCGCCAAAGATCAATTTGATTCTCTTTTCTTTTCTCCTTTTCTTCGTCCCGTTATTTTTTTTACTTGACTTTGACTTGACTTCTTTTTTCTTTTCTTTTGATTCCTTTTTTCCTCCGCCGACCCGAAAAACGAACGAAAGAAAGAAAGGAAGAGAAAGTAAAGTGAGAAGTTGAGACATACTACAACGTATACGGCGGACGTATAGACACTTTCACCTCACCCATCGATTTATACAGGGAGAAAGTAGGGCTGAACATGCGTGCAAAGTGCGTGTGTGTGCTAAAATGTGGGCCGAAGGAAGCTGAAGCCCTACTACTACTGCCAAGCCAAGCCATACTCTAGGTCTGTTTGTCTCCTTAGACTTTTACTTTGCTTTACTACAAAAAAACGACTTTACTTGGGGTAAATAACGTACAACATTACATATTAGAGTAAAAGGAGAAAATTCGCACAAAATATTATTACGTACTGTACTGTACTGCACTGTGGCAGAGGCTACTATGCTAATACTATATATGCTTCTGCTCTGCTCCTCCAATAAGCAAAAGAGAGGCTACTGTGTTAAAGTAGTAGGCTCATACGACTATATATCTTTATAGTACGAGGTTATGTGCAAAAGAAGATATCAATCATTAAAATTTGAAAGCTTATGAAAGGGTCCCCTGCTCCTTCAGGTTGTATAAAAACGAACGAACGTATGAAGTGAATTCTATTGTATTGAATTGAATTGAGTGTGCGAAAGTTGCTGCTGCTCCAAAGAAAATCTTTTTTCTTTGCTAATTTTTTTACTTTCACTTACTTTGCTTGAGAAATAAATAATTTCAGCAATGAATATATGCGTGAAACGGACATAGGCTTATTTAGAAGGGAAGGTTACGAGGGATTTTCTTAATTTATGGGTTAATTTATTCGGCTTAATATCAATTTGATAGTTTGGATAGAAAAACATCAGTCGGGATGACCTTTACTTTAAAATTCCAAATTCTCAGTTGATTTTAGATTTTTTTTAGAATTATAGCACACTCGTTAGAAATCAAGAAAGCCAAACCGCAGCAGGCGCATGGCGTGAATAAAATTAAATGAAAGGGGGTTGTAAGGCATAGACCACAATCAAGCCGCCCATTGCCAAAGCGAACAAATGAAGATTTGGGGTGAACGAGCAGTATTACTAATTAATTCCATTTCCTACCCCTTCATTTCACTTAAGGTTATTATAACAGTTTATGACAAAAAAAAATTTCCAAGTAAAGTAAGACATGTAACATTCATTACATGACTGAGCTCAATTATAATCTCAAAACTAATCTATGTACGTACGTATGTATCTTCTAATTCATTTCACACAACACTGCCCATAATTAATTAGCAAAAGAAAAAAGAGAGTGAGAAGAATAAGATAAAATTTTAAATCTAGGGAAAGAGTTTAAAATATTATTATTACTATGATTAATGCGCGAATCGCGTTTGACTCAACAGAACAACAAAAAGAAAACTCGCGTACGTACGTATTATTCCCCGCATAATTAAATACTACAATATTAATTAACGCAACCTAAAAAAACACAGAGTAATAAAAAATAAAATCGTGTGATGAAAAAGAATGCATGGTTGTGTCACTCACTCAAATATCTTCAATAAAATGCAAAATTAACTCAAAACTAAACTACAGTACAGATTTTATTATTGATTGATTAGTTTGTTAATTAATTTAGTCCTAGTAATTAGCCCCATTCCATTGATTTGTATCATACAAACACAGGGAGGGATTAAATTTTTAACTCTGTTGGTTGTTGTTTTAGCATTTGTACTCAATACTTTATGAATTTTGAACCCAAGGCAGTAATTAAATTACAAAGTGTGTACCTAAAGTATGTAAAGTATGAATTACTACTTATAAATATGTACTGTACAATGTACTCTCAAAAGGGAATTGAATTTTTATGGAATGCTCAAACGATATTCGGACGGATTTGTCCATTTGGACAGTGGGCTCAGTAAAAATTTACCTAAGCAGTGTAATGTGTAATCAATTTTTTCTGATCTTAGATTTTTGATCAATTCTAATTTTGAGCTGCGCTGCAGAGACTTTTAGGAAAATTAACTTTTGGGTAAATTTTACTTTTCTCCTGCCTTACGGAAATCTGTAAGCGTCTCGTTTGGACAATCCATGAAGAAATTCCCTCTTTTGATACGTAAAACGATAGAATGCAGAAGGAGAGTTAACAAATATTACAACTAAACCAGTGTACCACGTCTAAAACTATTAATAAATAAAAAAATCACTGTTCATGTGAAGAGAAGCTAAAAAATAAATAAAACCAAGGAGTTTAGATGTTAAGTATCACTACTACTTATGACACAATATTATTTACTAGGAACTTCAACTAAAATATGCGTTGAACTGACGCTTCAAAGGAGAACTCACTCATGAAATATTGAAATTGAAAGGAATAAACATTTAGAAACTCATTGTTTCTTATTAAAACCAGAATTAAGAAAACGAGATTGCTCGAAATAATTTATTCAAAAATACTAGTCGCAAATAACCTATCAAAAATTAGTGCTTATTTTTCGTTTGTCGCAAATTCTTGATCGGACGATTCTTTATATTTAGCCATTGCTGAAGCATTCTGCCTGTAAAATCTTTGTATCCGTGCTTCCAAAATTTCAATCGAAAATCTGAGCCTTCTCGACAAAAAAACTGCGTCCACATTCAAATTATCTCCAGAAGCAATCCTATCCACTTGGAATTTCTTATCGTCATACGTGTTTATTCCCATCTGGGGCATTTGGTGAAGAAGACGCTGCTTCAGCCTCTGGGATTATTTCCCCAGAACTAGAACTGGAAATGCTTCCGTTGGAATCTGAAGATAAACTTTCCGCTAAATTCTTGGAAAAAATTTCTTCCACTAAGGAAATCAATGATGCTGGATTTGCCATTTCTTCCGCAGGACAATTGACCACTTCTCGACTTGTTTTACCCGCTATATTCAGCGAAGTCTGGTCTAATCCGGACTTCTTTGCCTCTGAAGAAGTTTTTAATTGTGGGTTGTTTGAGCCAGTGACCCCAGAATCTCTTCGTACGCTATTGTAAGCTTCATCAATTCTAGCTTGGAGTGCCCTTTCTTCGGCTCCATCAGTAAATCCTTTGTCACAGATTCGTTCGATTGGAAGTCGCCGAACTACGAACGGTTTCTTCATATTGTCACCTCCGTAGGCATCGCGTGAGCTTATCCTCCTGAATTCCTGATACCTTCCGTGGATCCTGTATGATGCTGCACAATATCGCTCCTTGATCATGTTGCGCTCATCCCGTGGCAAACGTGAAGAAAAATTAACACAAGGTAGACAAACACATAATTTCTCCATTTTTAAAATTTATCCTTTTCCTTTTGACGCAGCCCTTAAGCCCGTCAACTTCAGAGGATTTGAAGACACTAATTTAATTCCAAAATTACTGACTGTGTTGATGTCAAATTTCTAAAGTAAACAATCCAAACCATGTTGTTGTTGTGGATGCATTCTAGTGAATTTGAATAACTTGTTCTACAGAGAATTACAACACTACTTCCGAATCGAATCAAGCTATAAATTTTGAAGGCAATTCAAATTATTAGCCAGTTTTTTATTCATAATGAGCAAATTAAGATGTACAAGTAAGATTTGGGAGCGAGAAATATTATAAAATGAATTATTTCAAAAATTAGGTCAAATAATTTACGAATAATCCCATTTTTACGATGTCCGAACCAAAATTCTTAGTTCTACAAAATCCTTTACGATTATTGGATATTTTTTGCGATTTAACCTAATTTAAGAGTTTTCAGTTTAATCAATTTGAGTGATAATTACAAATGCTGACCTGAACTAATTCTTATTTCCTGCACCCGTACCGTATATAAACAACTTTACGATGCACGAAATACAGATAATAAAATTAGCCATACAATTCAATAGTCTTGATTTAAGACGGAAAACAGAGTGAATTTCGACTGAATTACCACCTCTATAATAATCTTAATTGAGATATAATTAATTATGGCCTGTTGTAATACATTTGAATCCTCTAGTTATATTAATTTCAAATCAAAATACAAAATTTCATAGAACTTGAGAACATTATCTCGTACCGATGTCAAATATCAATAATTAAATAATTACTCGTCTGTCTGGTAGTGTTAAATTATATAAGTCGTAGTAAATCCTATATACCAATCCACCTATAATTTCATGACTGTAATAAATACGAATGCAATATTGCTGCTTATTAATTTAACTTACTAATTATAATTGAAACTCAAGCATCAGACTCTGTTACGCCTGGCCCTGGCGGAGGTTTAATGGGCTCTCCCCCGACGGGTGCTTCTACCCCATCACTCCATGTTTGGTACAATCAAATTGTCTTTTGACATCAAATTGTATTTTATAACGAAGGATGTAAATCTCTTGCATAGATGTGAACTTCCTTCAAAATCATCAAAGAGAACTTTGTGATGGAAGAATGCATGGGAGAAAATTCTGTAGACACGACGACACACGGATCCCAATTTTCCAAGTGATGAGTCCCGAATGGAAACCCTGAAATTTAACAGGCAAAACAATTAGTAACACTGACTGTATTTATTACAAGGGTTAAGCTATTTTCATCACCTGCTTGGAAAATATTTATTACTGTTGAGAAGACAAGCTGCTCCGTCCAGAGTGTGTCGAGTGTAATCAATGGCTGGACACTCCTTGGGGGATTTGTGGGCTGCGCAAAGAAATATCCATTGTTCCGTCGCCGTCATTTGATTACATGTTTCCGGAAAACATTCAGCTTGAAGTTTTACAGCAAGTCCATTCAACTCCATACAAAATTGACGAAGATGCTCATATTTCCAAACTTCTTCATCTTGAGTTTCCGGTGGTGTTAAAATCGCAGTGATATTTGATGCGTCACGATTTATTGTTTGTTGAATCCATTGTTGAACTGCCAAAGTGCTGTCCATTTCTTCAAATGGCTCATCAGGCCATTTACAAAATTCCTGCAAAGACAAAAACGTTAGAAAAATTCTATCAGAACCAATCAATTTTTATCCCATTATTTTGACAGATTAGTTTGAAAGGATTAGAATAATCACAATTATGAAATAATTTTTTTTACATTAGTTTTAGTTCCGGGACGATTTCTCCGAATAATTGTTTTGGTATCTCCCATGATGACTTGAGTCGCCAGTATGCTTTTCCCCCTGAGTTTCAAAACTTGTGACTTTGACTTGGCCTTCGTGTTCTTCAATTCACTGATGATCTGATTCAATTTCTGATTGATTTGAAAGGGTTAGATAATTAAATTCATTGTAAATTATTTCCAAAATGACAGCTGGGTTTAAAAGGTTGGCGGCTGAGAGGATGGCTGGACCAGTTCAAATCATAGGTGGCGAAATCGGGCGAATGCTATGGCTAAGGCAGAGGACTAAACGAAATGTAAAAATACATGGCTATGGCATGTATGAATTTAACCCTTTCCTAATGAAAATTGTACTCTAATTTGTATAAATTACTTTCCAGTAACTAAATAGTTTACACCAACGGTCCAGTCAATTGGGTACTACGGCTCCGAAATTAAGTAATTTCATGTAAGCAGAAGCCTGATGGAAAGCCTAGAATCTTCAAATCTTATTTCATTGATTCTTAAATCATGTAAAAATTGGAATAAATGAATCGGTACCCAATTTTCCATGCATTTTGTTCATACAAAACATTTGTTTGAAAATTCAATTTTGTATTTTGTATGGACAAATTGTATGGCACCAAATTTAATAATAATTAGAATTAAAGAAATTTTGACGTCTAATTTACTCCTACACTAATTTTTATTACTACAAAGTATCATAAAGTTTGTTCCAGGTGTAAATGACCATGCTCCGACCTTGGGCGGATTTGTTCATCAACCCAAACTTTCCAGCGTCGCTTGTCTGACGGAGGACTGTTCAATGACCCATATTTCCAGTTAATCCGGACTGACTAACTAACACTTTGTAGAAATTGATAAGATAAGAGTCCCGTAATCACACCTCGCAACATAAATAATTTCATGAAACTCTGAAACTGCAAGCATATTAGATTTCATCCTGCATTTTTCTCTGCTCATTCATTTTCCTCGTAAAACTAATAATTCGTCATTCTTCTCCAAGGCGGGTAAAAAAATTGTCCATAACTGGTGACACGGGAACTACAGGATTTAGTTAATTTTTTTAAGTTTTACTAAAATTTCGAGTGAATAAATCTGATGATGGGTTCTGCTGTTGTTTTGTGAGTTCAGATATTTCATTATTAAAGTAAATCATTGAAACTTCTAAAATTTATAATTTATTACTCAATTTATTAATTTTACCAGACGGCGTTACAAATGTAAAGATGACCGGATGGAATTGAAAAGATCTTTGAATCATGAAGCCCTACTTCAAATTTCTGGACCTCCAGACTCTGAAATGTTACTCCTCTCAAGAGAAATCTCTGCTCTGGGCTATCGAATCGCATGCAATTGTTCTGAATGTTTATCATACAAAGAAGAAATCCGGACAGGACACTTACCCACGACAGAGCCCCTTGTCAAAGGACTGTCTGTTGTATTCAACATCCTCTGTACTTTCAACTATGACCTCAAATCCACTACAACTACCCAGAATGAAGATGGATCAAATTCAACGATTTGGGTTTGGATTAAACGGAAAATGAATAGTGAGATTTGATTTAACAACAGTAGTACATTAAGTTTTTGTTATTATTTTATTGTGCATATTTTTTGAACTGCTGCTATTTATACTATGAACGCTAATTTCTAAGAATTCAATTAAAAGTGTTTGGGAAGGATCTGAGGAATCAGAATTGATGTGGATTTCCACTTCCAGTGATCACATTTTGTGCAATAAAATGGGCTTTTCTATCCCTCCGTTTGTCTATCCAAAATCTTATGGAGAAAAAGTAAAACATTTCAATCAAACTCAACAGGCTGAATCCCATGCAAAGTGACATTACTCCGCCAAGGTTAGCTGAAAATATAAAAAGTTTAAGTATAGCTAGATTTTCTAGGCTTAAGAAATTCACTGCTGCTATGAAAATTAACTTGAACTTACACACAAAATCTTCCCAAGTGAATAGCTCGTCTCTTTTATATTGTAGAATTGACGATTCTCGGAAAAATACTCGAAGTACAGAAATACTTGCACTTTAGAGATTAAACGTCGATTAATTATTCGATTAGTATGCATAATTACATGGTAAGCAAGACAGGTTTATTTTTGAAAAATTTGGGTTGGGTCATACCTGACGTAAGATATATCATTCAAAAAAGTTTTTTTCTCTGCAATTGCATCTCTTATGATTTTGGTCATGTTTGGCTGTTGTTGATTTGGAAATGAGGCAGAAGTGACGATCGTGTCATAAAAAGTTTCGTTGCAAGCTGGTAAGCAAACTTCAGCGCAACTCTTCTCCTCAACCGCTTCTTCCTTCTTCTTAAACTGAAATAGCTTCTTTTGGGCTATTTTATTACACCCAATAATAATTTATTAGAAAATTGATTCGAGTCAACATGAAGATTGGAATGAACTATTAATCTAATTGAGTTTAGCTAAGCATTTAGCATTTTGGAATAGGAACTAAACTAAGAAACTGAATTCATGGATAGTACTAACTTTGAGCAAAAACTGGAGTAAGGCAAATGTAAAATAGACTAGAAAACTAGATCTAGGGTATTTAAATCGTTTTAAGCTTCTAGTTCTGATCATCTAATTTCTAATTTAGTTAAGATATGCGAGGGACTATAGGCAATTTCAAAGGACTAAACTGGGAAACTAAAACAGCCTTGCACTTGATTCTTATGTTTCACCTTGTGTCATGTTTTTTGTCATTTCCGTGGTCAGTCTCACTCTTTTCGAACGTTTTTGAATCTTGTCTTGAAACAGGAATTAGCGATTAATCGACTGGTTTATCATTTTTACCTTTCTTCGCATACAATTAGATTTAAATGCTCAACTATTCTATTTTATTAGGGTGCTAATGCTAAGACTAATTACTATGTCATAGGTTTTTTAAATATTACACATTAATTGCTTTGTTCACCGCATCAATTTCTTACCTAATGCTTTCCCAACACATTCTTTCATTTTGGTGAATGGGCAAATGGAATCATTTCCTGAAAATAAGAATAAAAATTGTGAAAAACGAAACTACAAATAGCGTAAACTGTTTCAGTGCATTAAAATAATCGTTTACCCGGTGAATAGTATGGAACACATTCACAATATTCCAAAATATATTCTGTTTCACATTCAATGATACAAGCTGAGCGACTATATTCCTTGTAATATTTCAATGGAAATTCTTCATTGAAGTAACAACCACGACGTAATGGGTTGAATGCAAAAATTGCTTCTGTACTGTGAGTATCCACAGCCGTAACAGCCAATTGGGTCTCCAACCCTGGACCCACGATAAAACCTTTTTCACCAGATGAATGGAAACGATTCGGGATGATGTACATGAACCTGTATGCAGTAGCAGAATATTTTATCAAAATCTTAAGGAAATAATACATTAAAGACACTTTTTCTAACCCTTAGTCCTTTGAATGCATCCGTTGGAACTGTGTCACAACGAAGTGTGTCCAACATTAGTGTGAGTCCACGACTCCTTCCAGCCCCAGCTGCCCTGAGTGGTCCTCCATCTTCACCACTTTAGAACTGGTCCTTCCTCAGGAACATCTTGTTCTGCTGTATTCAATGTGCCAGAATCTGAACCATTCGTCGGTGGTTGAGACGTTGTTACATTTGGCTTGATTAATCGACAGGACACAGGATCTGCTCGACATTTGCTGATATAATGACAAATCCCAGGGAATAATTCATCGTCATAAACTCTTGGACAACTGTATGAATCTCCCACAGTATTATTTTCTTTTGGGACACTTTCTTCCGAATTACCCTCTAGTTCAGCTTGTTGTAATTCTCTAAATCTGTCTGTATAGTCCCAAACTGCCTTTTGCAAATATTCAAATTCCTCTTCTTGTATTCTCACCTCAGCATCATTGTATCTGAAAATAGGAATAGATAAGGACCAGGTTAATAACAAAAGGTTTAGAGATTACACATACGCATCTCTTCGTTCAGTTTTATCGATGACATTGAATGAGCAGCAATAACCATTGTCCGTCAAAATCAGCTTAAACATGATTCCACATGGATAAGGTTGACTATTGAAGCGGCAAGCCAAGAGGTAATCTTCACATTTTGGAGCAGCCAAACGAAGAAATTTTAAAGCCAATTCAGCTCTGACTCCATCTTTTTCAGAAACTTGAACATAGTCAGTGTTCCTCCCACCAGGGTCAACCACAGTCGTAATAATGCTTTTCATTTGGGACAAAGAGCGACTAGAAAATGAACAATGGTATTTTAATTGAAAATTATTAGAGTAGTAGAAAAATTAATTCATACTTGTAGCGACATCCCTGAATAATGAGTTTTTCAGCTACTGCTTTATTCACCGTACAAACAGTAATGGCTGGAAAATACACATTTGTGATTGGAAAATTCGTCGTAGCCACAGATGTGATGACAGGATTGCTATCCCATCTTTGCCAAATTTTACTCATCATATAAATGGCTGCAGAAACTCCAAATAGACACCAAATCATCCAGAAAATCCTATTCATTGAGAACAATTGTAAATTCTATCGTATTTCAAACTAAATTTTACTACCTTTCCCCAATGTTTCTCTTTTCTTGCATGATGTAGCGAAATCCATGCATAGATGTGTGATCGCAATATTGTCTGAATTGATTGTGACAATTTGGAATCTCATCATCCATTTCTGCCAACAAATTATCAAAATTTTGGGCACTATTTGTTCTTCTGAATCGGAGAAGCCCAGTTAGACGAGGGATTTTTGTTCTAACTCTTGGAAAAGTAAAACTATTATCAGTCCCTTCACTTGGTCGGACTGAAATTCGACGAATAGGGAAATTCCATGGATTCTCTTTTGATCTTTGCCAAGGAGAATTTTTTGAAACAATTTCTCCGATCATGACTGAACTTTTCATTGTTAACTTTGAACTTGGAAGAACGAGAGATAATTTTGGGCGAATCACACTACGTAGTCAGACGAACTGAAATTGGGAAAGTAGACTTGACTCGATGCGATATTTCCTCCGATTTCCAGAGGTCGACCGGAAATTATTTTATGAATAATTCAGAGATTCTTTGAACCAACCTAATCGTTTCTTGAGATGATTGCAACTTCCGGCACGCTTTTCATTGTCTTGTTATTTCATGACTCATGCTAGTTATTGCTGTACAACGCAGCGGAATAAATTAAAAATGACATTTTGAGGTGTGCCCTAAATTGTAAGACCCTGATCCAAATCCTCCAGCCATTTAGGCATCATACTTGGTATTTTTAGCAGTATTGTGAAAAAAATAAGTTCAACCTCATTCAGATGACTGGGTCCCACACAATACTTAATTAATTTCAATAACAAAAAAAAATTAATTGTTAGTTGGAAACGTCCATTAAATCCATGAATCCATTGTCCAAATCCATACTATCCATGAAAGTTTACTAACAAATTTTTATTGCATCTGAAGATCCTCAGTCCAAACTATTTTGAAACTGTATTTTTTTAGCATAATTTGGAAAATAACCAGACGGATGTCCTGTCAGCTCATGCTCAGCTCAACATGATCGGCGGTCATGGTTT
>WJEZ01001471.1:0-17362 GCA_009869925.1 Thalassaphorura encarpata
CGCATGCAAATATTATGGTTTTGCCAATCGTTCTGATATTTTGTTGATGATCGTTTGTTTTCTACATAACATTTCAAATGTAAAAAGCGGATATTGCGTTTAATTCGGATTTTTGCAAGTACTTGTATGTGTATTTTTAGGTGCTGAAATATAAAAATGATGAGATTGCAACAGTGATGTTGAATTTGGCCCATTCATCTCTTTAAAATATGCTTTAAATAATATTCTCATGTGCTGTACTGATTATCCGGGGCGTTCGTCTGCTGCCTCGTACAGTCGTACAACATGGATAGTGCTGACAGAAAATATTGATCACACTCAAAAGAGGATCCGATTTAATTTTAAATGCTTAACTCGAAGAAATATGTTGCTGAATTTTTATCTTTATCAGTCAGGATGTACCCGGTGACCAATATGTATTGTCTCCCCCCCTAGGGCCTAAACTACAAAACCCACATCCTTGTATGATGGATCGTTGGAAAGCTTACGAAAAACTGGATCTCTGGTAAAAATTCCAGAAAATTCTGATAGTACCATCGTGCGCGGCACGCAAAGAAAGAAAAAAAATCCGAAGAAGGAAGAACAAAAAATTTAAAATTCTTGCTTTGAGCATGAAGGGAAGGCGAACAAGGCAAGGTATGAGAGAAATTGACATTTCCGGATTTTTTCCCTTTCTTTGTGCGCCGCGCGCGATGGTGCTATCAGAATTTTCTGAAATTTTTACCAGAGATCCAGTTTTTCCTAAGTTTTCCAACGATCCATCATACAAGGCTGTGGGTTTTGTAGTTTAGGCCCTAGGGGGGGAAACAATATATAGTTTCAAAGAAATCATGGAAACTGGAAGGTTTGTTATCAGCGTTCTCATAAACAAAGTTTCTAGTTGCCGTGGTAAAATTAATGCAAATCACGCCGTACAAATTTAAGTTGCTAAGGATGTTCATTAAAAATGTAATCTTTCAAAAAATTGACATATAGCCCTGTAGACCTATATAATTTTGCCAGTGATCATTATTGACGAAATGCGCGAGCATTCTTGTCTATGCGATTGGGCGCCCCGTGGTCTGTGTGCGAGAGATCAGATATGTGATCAGAGATGTGTGCTACAGATCGCAATTCTTCACCAAATCGCAAAAGCCTTTGGATTTGAGCGTTTCAGGCCTTGGCTCCGCCTACCTGTTCAGGGCGACCTGATAGCTTCAGGGGGTCGGGCGCCTAGCTATATAAACGAAATCAAATGGAAGCGGATATAAACTGAATATAATCAAAGCGACCATGTTTCTGAGGAAGCAAAAAAACAATAGCGTTTCACAGTCGATAGTCCAAAATAGTGCTGCTTAATTTCGGCTTGTCATCACATCTCCATGAGTTCTTAACCGATTCTCAAAAACCCTATGCCAATCGACAGATCTCGGGCAGCACTAAAGTTTTAGTGCGAAATTGTCTTTTTTAAAAAAGTTATGGGCATAATAGAAAGTTGGAGAATTTCTTCGTGCGCTTCACGATAGATCCAATTGCATTACAATACTATTCAAACGGCAGTCATCGAACTATTATAGTGGAAGCAGATGCCTCCAACTATTGAATAAAATTTGTTGCTGTGCTTCACAATATATCTATTTTAATCATAATGCCGATCTAATGAAAGTCATCGGACCAATATATTGGAAGCAAATACTTCATGGTACAGTTCAAACTAGTAAAAGTCGTTGCTTTCACTAAAACTGCTAAAACATCGATGTTTTGAATTATTATCCTGACGAAGGAAGAGGCCGAATCTTCCGAAAGCTAGACTTTAATAAAGTTTCTTTGAACTTTGAAGTTAAACAACCATGTCATCCGAGAAAACTTATTCTAATTTTAAGACTACACTAAGATTTTCAAAATTTTGAACGTTTTACGATCCAATCATCATTTTGATTCTACTACTTGGCTTCAGCTCGCTCCATTTCAACGTTTGCGCTTAATATTCGATTTGCTACCAGCATTTCGCCAGTTTATCCGGATACACCGGTTTATTGGCCCATCAAACTGAAATTGTTCCAACGCCGAAGTGTTAATCACTTGTCTCCAAGGAGGGCAGGTTGAAGAAGTAGTTTTTTAATTACAGCTGCACAATTATTCTACTAAAATTATAATGACATGGATGATAAGAGAGATATATGATTTAATCTGCCCCGTTCATCTCAACAGGATTTGTGTTCATGATTGCCTCAAGTGCCCAGCAACACGAATGGAGTAGCTACAAGTTTGGAAATTCTCAATGAAATAGTATATGACGATTCCTACTTCTACTGATTAAGCTAAGTATTACGTTTAGATTCAATTTAGAAAATTGTTCGAAAAATTAAAGTCGGGAAACTTAGATCTCGATACTCATGAAGAAGTAGTTTTTTAATTACATCTGCACAATTATTCTACTAAAATTAGAATGACATGGATGATAAGAGAGATATATGATTTAATCTGCCCCGTTCATCTCAACAGGATTTGTGTTCATGCGCCCAGCAACACGAATGGAGTAGCTACAAGTTTGGAAATTCTCAAATGAAATAGTATATGACGATTTCTACTTCTACTGATTAAGCTAAGTATTACGTTTAGATTCAATTTAGAAAATTGTTCGAAAAATTAAAGTCGGGAAACTTAGATCTCGATACTCGTCAATTGTATTTTATTGTTCAAGCTACAGAGTAGATTATTTTCGACTTTTTTTCCGTTCCGTGAAAAGAGTGAGGTGTGGGGTGCAATACGAGTTGACAGCATGTATAAATTACTACAGTAGTTTATTATTCATTTTGTATAACACAATAAGCAAACCTTAATATAGAAGAGGTCAAATAGATAATATGCCTCAAATCAAATATATAGATGGATACACAATTAAATAAATTGGAGAACCACAACCGCCTAGAATTGTACAGAATCAAGCTGAGTCATTTCTTCGCACATCGCATGATTGCCGCCACAACAGGTACGAACTCGGGGAGACAGAGAGATGCAGACTCAACTCCACCTAGGCAATAAACGTAAAGGAAGTAAATTTTCGAAAATTTTATGAATCGTTCAAATTCCTTCGTAAACATTAGGGCCGCTGTACTGGGATCACTTTCAAAAATAAGCTATCAATACCAAAACGAGATAAAGTGCTGCAGGTGCTAAACGTTACGACTGACTCTTTAAAAATTGAATTTTCCCGCTGAAACCTTATCGCTGTTTTTGTTAAATTTTGTGTACATTTTATTAACTTATTATTTGGACTTACAAAGTATAAATTTGGTTAGCAAAGTTGATTTACAACAGTGATTCTATAATTTACCCTCAGAAAACAAAGCACCGTGACCTTTCACTATTACAAAAATGAGATTTCTAATTTGCCGACTTACCCACGAGGGTCAATTCATTATAGTGCATCGTATTTGAGGAATACGTACGAGTGTATCTGTCCTCTCTTCTTATAATTACAGAGATACAACTCGAATTTATTCTCCTAAAATATGGCTCGTTTAAGGACAAAATGTTAAAATCACAACGAATGAACGAACTAACATGAAACACGGGGTATGCCAACATTATATAATAATTCTTAAAAGTTAAAAAAATTTGACATTTCAGTATATTAAAAAACTGTAACAATAAATTTATATGGTTCCCTTCCATTTATGTGCCTCCTAAATATTACTCACGTATTACCTTTAGTAATTTAAAGTCATGTGTCAACAGCAAACAATTCTTTGTGAAGTGCCGGAAACTCAAGGTGAGGCGACGTCCTCCGAAGCCGGCCAAGGGCTTCAAGATGCAAAACTCCAACATCCCTGCAATCAGGAATCATTCATTAATTTTTTGAATTTTGATGAGTCAATTGTATTTGGATGTTTACCTTAGTTGAGGTACACGTGCTAACAAGGCATCAACAACTGTAACATCCCCTTTGATAGGGTGGCGATTCGTCCTTGCGACTTCATATCTTAGAGACCGAAGCACTGCACCATTTAATCTGCTAATTTCAGATATTCCTTTCAGGCCCGGCCGATCTAGAATAAAAAAAAATGTGAATTAGTTGTAATAAGGATTGAAAATGGATTTTAATTATGTGTTTAGCAAAGTGAGGGAGTTGGCCATGAATGATGAGATTGAAATTCCTCTTTCACGTTGGCGATGCAGAAGTTCAATAACCTGGAGATAGTAGAACAAAGGCAGAGTAGAGTGCGAGTTGAGTGTCGCCGAGTTTAAGTTCAGCAATAGCACGGGCTACATCAAAGAGGGTGGAGACAAGCTTCATCTCAATGGTGTCTGTTGTCATAAAGGCTTCAGGAGGGAGTAGCGTCTCCCCAAAAAGGACGGAGTTGGTCGCTGGGTCGAAATGTCGTGAGACACGTAAAACGACCAGCTCGAAGGCGCCCGCTTTTAAAAGGACTATCTGATCGTCTTGTGGCAACTTCATGAAACCTGGTACCATCTTGGCGAACTCGATGATTTGTTGTACGACAGCCGTGAGTCTTGAGGCCGCCTCCTGCCATAATTGTTCATGACTTAATTCTTTGTAATATAAGACCTTTGAGATATCCTGAGTCCGCCGGAGTAAGTCCGTTAATTGCTCTATAAAAACATAATGAGAAAATTTTCATTAATATTTAAGCCATCCTTAGAACTTAAACTAATGTTTAAATAAAACTCAGCTGAGATCACCAGTGGAATATAGGCAGGTTCGATTGTGGGCATCTGTAATTGTTCTGGCTAGTAGTTCGGAGATCTGCGCAGAGTCAGGGGTAATTGTTGTTGAAGGATGAGCAGGACTCATTATCATTCCTCCTGAGTCAGGAAGGGCAGGGAGCTCGGTTGATCCCGACCGGGGTTCAAATTCTGTTCCGCCAGTACTTGTTGTAGAGTGAACGAACCCTACTTCTATATTATCGTAGCGTAGGCTCGGATTTCCAAAATCGTTGAATCCACCGTTCGCAGTGTAGGGTCTGATTAAAGCAAAAAATAAATATTAATTAGCGTTTGGTGGAATTATAATTCATAGAATAAGAAATCTAATCTGCATACTCATTTGGATAATTGTTGTAAGTATTCGTGTAAGGAGGGTTTTCATTTGACGATGTTATGCCATCGAAAGCTGTCGAATCTGCTGGTACATCGACGCTAATTAGAGGACGGTCCTTTCATTAGAGTTCGGTGGTATCGCACTTCATCTTCAACCTTTTCCCTTTGTTTCTTAGACATGCGCCCAAATTTGACAGCTGTAAACAACATAAAAACGTATTGATAATATAATATAATATTAACATTGATATCTTATACAGTCTTGACATCAAATACTTTAACTTGAACTTGGCTTAATTTTTAATTTATTGGATCTCCGCTATAAATGTGCCACTTTTAGTTGAATCCAGGGAAAGCAGAATTATATTACTGAATTTTGTACAAGAGTTGGTACTACGCTTTTCTCAGAAATAATATAATATAATATTAACATTGATATCTTATACAGTCTTGACATCAAATACTTTAACTTGAACTTGGCTTAATTTTTCATTTATTGGATCTCCGCTATAAATGTGCCACTTTTAGTTGAACCGAGGGAAAGCAGAATTATATTACTGAATTTTGGACAAGAGTTGGTACTACGCTTTTCTCAGAATAGCGTATATTTAATTTCATTATCACTTCAGAACCTCTTTGAATCTTGCTCCCAATAACTCTGCATTCGTGTGCATTCATAATATAAGTATCCCTCTGATATAAAAACACTTCTAAGAAAAGTCAAGTGTTACACAACAAATGAATGCGAATTGGCTATGCCCTTAACCTTGGTACGTGATTCAACTCGAATAACAAAATTGAAATAGTGCGTACAAATAAATTCAAAAAGTACTTTCCTCCTGTATCAATTTTCTGGTAAGCTGAGACGAAATTACGACGTATATAATTGGTACCAGATTTAATTTAAGATCATATTAAATTTCTAGAGGAACAGTATGCAATTCCAACGAATGCAGTTATTTGAAGCTTTTATGTTCATTTAAATAACCTTGCATTATATTTCTTTTTTTATCTTCCTATACCAAAGTGAGCAATTCCCTAAAAATATTTCAGTTATTAAATACGTACAATGCACGTTTCATCTTTTTGTGGAGTGAAGAATCAGTGTGTATGTGTGTGTGTGTTTGATTATCATGTGTGAAGACGCACGTCCCGTTATGCGTACAAATAAATTCAAATTTCCTCCTGTATCAATTTTCTGGTAAGCCGAGACGAAATTACGACGAATATAATTATTGGTACCAGATTTAATTGAAGATCATATTAAATTTCTAGAGGGACAGTATGCAATTCCAACGAATGCAGTTATTTGAAGCTTTTATGTTCATTTAAATAACCTAGCATTATATTTCTTGTGCATTTTTATCTTCCTATACCAAAGTGAGCAATTCCCTAAAAATATTCCAGTTATTAAATACGTACAATGCACGTTTCATCTTTTTGTGGAGTGAAGAATCAGTGTGTATGTGTGTGTGTGTTTGATTATCATGTGTGAAGACGCACGTCCCGTTATAGAAACAGTTCATTTTGCGTTGTAAGCTCAAGGAAAGAGTTGAGTTGATTCCCCAGAGGAACAGAAATGCGAAAAGTCCAACTGAGTCCACAGAGCTACAACATTACAAGTATGCCCACACTCAGCTCTGCTCCTCAGCACTAAGGACGTAGAAACGGAATGAGTGTTGGCAACTGCGCTGCCAAGGGTTAAAGACCTTCAATGCGGAAGTAGTCGACTCTCGATCGATAAGACGGGAAAATGGAATAGCTACATTTATTCTCCATCGGATGTAGGCCAACAGCTGACATATTTCATGCAGTACGCCAGGCCTACAACCCCAACCCATTAACAAATCATAACACATTTTAATTTATAGGACTAAACAAAAAAATAAATCATCAAAATATTTCATTTTGTATTGATCTGTGCTGTAATAAGTTAACTACTGAAAAAGGACTCTTTCTATGAAATTTTAGCCAGCCAGGGCGGGTTGAGAATTCTATTGTTCATTGGATTTTTTTATATTTTACATTGAATCCTTTGAGCTGCTAAGCATTGTTAAAATGAAATCCTAGACGGGTGGGAAAACGGAACTAACTGAGAGGATGAGTATGTGAATGTGAATGTGTGCAAGTGTGAGTGGGTTTATTTGATGTTCCACAGACACAGGTGGAGTAAAATACTGACGGACGGACGGATGAAGTACGTATAATGAAAGGGACGATTAGGTTGAATGTAATAGTAGTATGGGGTTTTGGTCTGAGCCCAGGCCAGGCAGGACAAGATTCCCGTTATAACGGGACGAACGAACCTGCCTGTATGACCTACATTCACTCCGCACTGCACTGTACTTTTCTACTCATCCTAATCAGCTGTTGTTTATCAAGTGTTCTTTTCTGTGATTTATGCAAATACACGGATATGGAGACTTGTAATTATTCAAATTTTTCTAGTGGGGTACTCCATTCTTTACCATTTTGAGAGGGCTCTATTCAGGTGTGCGGATAATGCCTCATTCCCTATTCCCTATGCCAATAACACCACCTGGCTAAATGAGAACTCAATTTTGGGAAGTTGTAAGCAAATTTTATGGCAACCGTAGGTCACTGGCAGCGGTAAGAAAGAACGAGAATCGATAAAAAACGAATTTAAAAAAATTTGAAATTTTTCGAAATTTTTTGATAAATAGGGTATGTAAGAGGTCAAAGGTCAAGGGAAAATTAATTTCCAAATTACAATTTTTTACATGCAAAGCAATGGTCGAGGAAGAAATTCTCGTCGTCGTGCTTTGCCTTACTTCCTTTTTCACTGACTTGAATAGCGAAATTCATTATTTTGGCATTAATTTTGCACACATACTGCAAAATATTTTTACATATTCAGACTCAGGAATAGTTTCTGTACCAAAATTCATCCAATTTTAGTAATCGACGGATCCAATTTTAGAAGCTATTCACTGCGGTTCTTTACATTGGAAGTATCAGATAGTTCTGGCCTTATTTTGACAAAATTTTTTGAGTATTTCAATAGCTACTAAAAAAGGTCATGTCCTACACTTCTCAAAAAGATGAAACTCACACTCACTTAATAACTAAAATACTTTTTAAAGAATCTCTCAATATACTTCAGTTTAGGCTCCTTTCGCCTCTACTCTTTCGTACGCACTATTTGAATTTTGTTAATATTTGAGTTGGATCACGTACCAAAATCCAAACGAATAAACAAATTTTCCGACACTGCACGCACTGAATGGCTAAAATTGTCTGACCTTATTTCGACAAAAGTTTTGAAACTATATGAAGGGTGATTTTTTACTCTAAGCCCATAGGAACTTATAATAGCTGAAAAAAATAGGGTAAATCGGCAGAATTCTAGGCCACCATTCAAGGGAGGCTCTTCTCAGGTGTGTCAGATAATTGAGTTTTATTTACCATCTGAAACAAAAAAAACAAAAATTCATCAATTAATTGCAAATTACATTGTAATAGCTAAATTTAAGAACATACCTCTGCTCATGCCCAATCTTAAACATTTCTGGAGTCGGCAGTATTGACAACGATTTCGATTGACTCTATCCACCACGCAGTTCTTGGACCTAGGGCACTGGTAGTTGACAACAGATGATTGAGATCTTCGGAAGAAGCCTTTGCATCCCTCGCAGGTGATCACTCCATAGTGGACTCCACTTGACTTGTCCCCACAAACTTTACAAGGAATGATCTCGATCTGAGCTGTAATTTTAAAAAAATAAGAAACATTTAATTAAAAAATGAAAAAACCAAGAATTGAATCTATCCCTCCGAGTAACTTCAATATTTCGATAGTGCTTGAGTTAATTCATTTTCATCATCCTTTTAGGAGCGAAATGGGGTAACTGCCGACGACAGAAAAAATAAGAATACCTTTACTAGTCTTTTTGACCGAATTCGTCCTGCCGTCGGTAGACATTGAGTTTTTTTTAATTTGAAATAAATTTAGTTATTATTCAAATCAGGTTTGGAAATATGACTCCAATCGTTTCGTTCACTTTCTACGTATTTGGAAGAAGTCACTGGACCGACCTCTGTTAACTGCACGTGTTCGTTTGACTTGTTATCAACTTGACAAAAATAAAGAGTGCAGAATTTGAGTCACTGTCACTGCTAATGAACTGCTGGATGTAGTACTACTACTATAGTAGTCTTGAGTCAAGTTGATATTGTGTTACGATAGAGTCTTAATTTGTACTTCAATCGGTCGACCTCAATTTTGTCACGGTCATTAACAATATTTTTATAATCCGATTTTGTACACAGGTTGAAAGAAACATGTTTTTCTACATTTATTTGTATGTCTGATTGGGCAAAAAAGGTATACCATGTGTTTTTTATATTTACAACAATAGGAGCTGCAAACTTATTTTTAAAAACAAAGTCCTATAATAAAAAATTGTTCCAAGTTGAAAAACAGTTTTCTGGGCCAATAATAATGCCTAGCTTTATTTTTGCAAATTAGAGCAAATTTTAACAAGACAAATTTTATATACGGCTGCGCTATATAGAAGAATACGATTATCCTTTAATTCAGATGACAAAAATTTGAGAAAACCATGCAAAGAAACTCTTCGCTCTGAATCACATTCTTCCTCACTCTCGTCTCAATGAGGAATGGTATCTTACAATGTTCAGTATTAATCTGTCCAGGTCATAGGTCTTGTCCTCAATTTGAAATAATCGCTTTAATTGCGAACTTGATTGACATGCCCTAAACATTAGTGCTCCGTATTTAACGCGGAGTCCAGAATGTGATAGTTTTTCAAATAGAGCCAAATATTCTGAATAAATTTAAAACTGCAATTTAGAAAGATCTGCAAATATTGTAATGAGCTATTTCTCTTGCAAATTTCGGCGAACTTCGATACAACATTCCGGTTTTTCTTGTCTTGAATGATTCTGAACGTTCAGTGATTACTTCCAATTTATATTAGTAAATTTGCCTAAAATTTATAAAACCGATTTATAGAACCGTAGTGCAAATATACCGAAATGAATGAGAAATTTTGCATGCACCCATTCCGTCATGACTAAAGACACCCGAGTTTTGATTTTAAATATTAAAGCCTTGCCTTGCCTTTCCTTACGTTCACACAAAGTTCGTTACTCTATTGTAAGTTTATTAAACTTAGGGTTTACCACAATGCACATTCCTATCATAGCAATTACATTACAATGTTACTTTTATTGTTTACGGAAGTGCGTATCATAGCATATCTAACTTGAGTCTCGCCTCTATATCCGTTTAATGAACAATAATTTGCAAATAAATTAAAAGTTTTGATGGAGAAATAATAATTTCATTTCATATTATAAGGGAAAAACTCACACGCGAATACGAATGCGAGTGTGCAAAACCTAAAGCTGTGCTGTAATAATGTATAGGAAAGGAGGAAACGGCAACCACGGAGTTACGGAGTGGCGTAACATTTTTTATCGCGTGATGCAATGCAACTCAACTCAACTCTACTCAACACACAACATGAGCCAGCACTAGCATCAGAGAACGATGACCTACTTTCAGTTGGACTCGACGCGGAAAAAAAACTCATAGTAAACATTTACATTTTGCCTTTATATTCTATCTTCCCTTGCTTGCTGCTATTTCGGTTTTTGCACACTGAATATTGTTTGCATTTTCTTTAAAATTCTACTAATCCATTTACCATGGTGGGTTGGCCAAAGCCAAAACAGTCATTCAGATCCAGGAGAATTATTAATCTAATCTTTTTGGTTTGGCTCTGGTTCTGGCTACGTAACACAATACTCACAAAGTGCAAAATGTGAATGGTTGGTTTGATGTGGAGATTGAGAGGAGAGTTGAGGAAGCCGGAAAATTATAGAAAGGGCATATACATCTATGAAGTGAAACTTTCCAAATGCCAACTGATTTCACTTCCTATCCGCATACGTTCGTTACCTTACGTACGTACGTAGTTATTACATGCCTAATGGCCATAAAATTTGAATCAACTATCCAAAATATGATTACTCAATCCAATAGAAAATTTTAATTTAATGTATCTCATGTTAGGAGAAATTTCAAAGTTTTTCCATTTTTGACTATAATGTATTTTTATACACTTTTGTTCCGACTTCCGGTAAACCAAAAACTTTCTAAAATATGACTTCCGCTTGCAAATCTATACTACAAAATTATTTAGAAATCTTTACCAAAAACTTTCGGTTAATTTTCCCAGTTTTATCATGTATTCTACTGAAGGAGAAAAATGTTCTGGACCAGGGTAAGGGTAAATGAGCTCAATAGCAATAGCTTGTGCTGTGTATTTACATGCGGGGAAATTGAGATTTAAGCCCTGACTGACACTAGAAAGTATTAAACTTATAAAATTGCATAACTAGTGCCGATTACTTAACGAGTGACTAAAGGCTTAGAGAGTAAGTTCATCTACCTTTGATTGAACCAGGCGAAGGTGTCGGTGAAGATGATGGGGAAGGAATGTCACAAATTGTACTTTTTGAAGGTTGAGCCGTCCAAATTTTTTCCCACAAATCCATTGATAACCGACACCATGAATTGGATTTACCAATTCAAAAAACAGATGAACAAAACAGAAAAAGAGTTGAAATGTTTTTCTACGACACCAGTCGAACGCTTATTTCCTACTGACATACTTTCCAACTCAAACCACAGTGAGCTGGGGAGTCAGGGGAGGTTTGGGGCTCCCGAGTAGTAGTACTACTACATTCACTTACTACATGGCATGGGGCATAACGTACTTCCCTTCAACTCTAGATTCTTGGCTCTGCTCCATGGCAACTCTGTGTACAACAACCTGCTCTTTCAAACATATATTTTCAACTATCAATCCGCATATTATTCGCACAGCCTTTCTTTGAAAACATTGTAACCGAATCCTGTATCAAAAGAGGGTCTTATTTTGGTCATATTTCGTATTTGCTCCCAAAGATTAGGATTCAGACATTTCGAGACCATAGAAAATTGAATCCTCAAAATCAATAGTCAGGCTTCCGGAAATGATGAGGCAAAAGCAAAGAAAGACTCAGAGAATTCTTAAGATGAAAATTCAAATCTCTTTAGCTCTGTCGACTGATTACTTTAAAAAGCTCATTGGTCCAGGAAAAAATGAACTTTGGATAGTTCGTATTAAAAAAATATATGTTTAGTATTTTCAGCCCAGGCAAGTGCAGTAAGCTCTCATAAAAATATAAATCTTCGTCCTGCATCATCCACCATCGTGTTTTATTACTCTGAAGATGGTAGTGATTTGAAACCCATTATTCCAGTAAAAACTGAGCTAGCTAGGGGTGAAAAGTCAGGATTGGCCTTTGCATACAGTGTAGAACGTTTAAAGCTGACTACCCAGTAAGTTATTATTAAGAGTCGCATTGTGAGTGACTACTACATTGCATTGCATCCCTATCTGCGCTCGTGTAGTGAAGCCCACATAATATCTTCTTCAGATGAGTTTAGGCAGCAACAAACAAAAGACCCGTTAGATCTCAAACAACTTCCAATCCTAATGCAACGCAAGGGATTGCAATGCTCATGATTGAACCTCTCCGGAAAACCCTCTCATACTCGCACCCAGCCAGCTAACGGTATTTTCATTCAACTCCGTCATAGTTGTACTAATGCATTGTTTCATATTACTATCTTGACAAGTTTGCTCCTCGTTTTACCTTCAACAATGTTTTCCCTTATACTTCTTTGCAGAATGACTTGCAAACTCATGACGAAGATGACGATGACGGGAACAATTTAAACGTTCATTTTTCGTGAGCAGCCATTGACATTTGAATGAAAAAGATGATTTGCAAACAGGGAGACTAAGCTAGCTGCTCAAGTTATTTGGCAGAGAATCTTTCATACGCAACTCTAAATATGGTCTCCTAGTCATTTGGTTTTAAATCCCCGTGAAAGGGCAGAGTAATAATTCAACTGTATGAAACGCCCACAATAATTAAAATCCAAATCGGTTATTTTCGCTCCTTTGACTCTGACTTGAGCAATCATGCTATTCTATAATTGTTTTGGATTTTATTGCATTTCGAAGGACTCTGTACCAGTCTAGAACTTAGGATGGGCTCAACTCTGAATTTTACCCTCGTATCCCACCAAGGAAAATCAAAGCATAGCGAATTTCTCCTTCCTTTTGTAATAAAATTTTAACTTGGCAAACTAAGTTTCCGGCGAGGCTAAAACAATGCGTTGAAAACTTGCATACTATTGGATACACTCAAACGGTGGCTCTTTCAGCTTATTATCCCTGCTCTTCTTTTTATGTATCGGAAACTCATAGGGCACAAGAAAAGTAATCAAATTCTCAAGTGCACTTAATTCAACCGTATCAATTTACCCCTGAACAGCATGAAATTGTTTAGTCGTTCGTGGGCCAAACAAACTTGAATTAGAAATTTATTTTGAAACTAAAACATTATTTTAGAATTAAAGTTATTTCCCATTCCATATAATGTGAAGTAAAACATTTAGCAGATTATTTTCTTAAAAACTGAACCCATGGATTCTCATATGGCAAATAAAATTCCTTGAGTGATTATCCACTTGAGTGATTATTAATATAAGTACCGTAAATTAGATAAAGATGGCTTTATTTTTTATTAAAAATTGGGAAAATAGAGATGCTCCAGAATAGGAGTCGAAACTGAGATATTTTGGAACACGTTGTGAATTGAGATCTTGCCCAAATACCGCCTCTGATTGTCAGCCTCTGATTTTACAAGTAGGGCAAGGAAATTAATTAAGCTTTAGCTAAAGTAGTCCAGAAGTACAAGTGGTGTTTCCATCATGTGCTCCAGATTTGCATGAATGGACCGAAATATTTTATGAATTTCCAAAAATACACAACCAGGACATTTAGTAATAAAACTAAAATTGGACAAGTTTTTCCCGCACCTGCTCTTACATGTGCACTAGTGCGTCACGTCCTGGATTCTTAGGTATAGAAATTCATGGTTTTGGATAAGTCATTGGTCTCTCCACTAATCATGGAGGAATACAAGACGGTGCAAGTCATAGCGTTAATTAGTCAGAAGCTGCTGCTGTAATAAATATCAAATTAATAATTGTCAAAGTTTGTATGAATGAGTGAACTCAAGAGATACTCGAAAAGTCAATGACTGATCGTGTTGTTTAAATCAGTCTGGCACAAGCCAAGCCAGTCTATCAATGCCAAAAACCACATCAAACTTAATGATTGCTTCCAAATTAAAATCTTACCGACGACTAATAAACCCGCTGGTGCATTCCTTCAACTTATCAACTCCCACAATTAAAAAATATAAATTGCGCAGTGCACTGTGTGCGCGGTTCCTCTCCTAGCTCCAGTTTCGAGTTTAATTCCATCATCAATTAATTCCTTCCTAATTTTGAAAAGGGTTGAAAATTGTAATTGTAATTGGTATGATACGTAAACACCTCAGGAGTAATTAAATGGAAAGTTACGTAAATCTTTCTTGGTGGTGAATGGACTCTGCGTAGTCTCAGGGTTGAAAAACAATGTTATATTGTGTATTGCATGAAGTAATAGGCAAGGCAAGGCGTCTATTACATATTAGATTCATGGATTTTTATGGTTGAGTGTTGTTAATATTATTATTCAAGTTAAAGTTGGTTGATTTGAGGGAAGAAGGGGTTAAGCTGAATGAATGCAAGAGAATGGGATGGGAGTCGTCCTTGCTAAGGCCAGGCGCTAGCTAGCTAGGCATGGGTTGGTTCTGCAATGCATTGGAGTAACGGGACCTCGGTCGTTCACCTCATGCATTAACATGGTCCTCCGTTGCCAACTCGCAAAGCAAAGCACAGTTCTTTCTATCCTGGGTGATCCAACTGTACTTCTGCAAATGCACAGCACAGCACAGGCACAGCCCAACTTTACTTTACTTTGGCACTATTCTATTATCTTAGTCTCAGCCTAGCCCATCAAAACAATCAATTTAATTCTTAATGAACAAGTCCATCATTTGACAATTTCATGAGCATGAGATTATTTTTGCAAGTTTTTCAAAAATATCCTGGAGAAAATAAAAGGTGGAGTGTGGCTGGCAACGGGAATGCTGGATCGATAATGACATAATATTACCATGTGGATGCATGCCTCCCATGCCATTGCTCCCAACATGCCTTGCAAAAATTCTAACTGTATACAGTACGTGATGCTTACGTTGTGGGGTCATAGCCCTACTCCGTCCTAGTGCTATTTTGATAGAATTTTTTCTCATTCTCAAACAATGCATTGCAAATTTTATTTTAAATTTAATATTTGATGCAAAATTTCAATGTTACCTCGAATAGTACTAGGCATCCTAGCTTCATCCTCCTCCGTTCCGAGGCTTTGTATAAAGAATTCCACAACAAAACAGGATCCAAAATTATTATTTTTGTTTTTATTCTTCTCCTCAGGGTCACTTTGTTTATGTTTTTACACACAGTTGTTGCACTTGTTCACAAACTATGAATTTGGATGTAGTTATTCCTTGCTGGAATCCAGCTTTACGTCAAATCACTTGAACCATTAAACCTTAACGCTGACATTATGAGGAATTTTTCTCTTGGAGAAGTAAACGTTCAAAAGTTTTGTGCGTGAGTCAGAAGACGGACCGAAGGGGATCCACCGTACGGGTTAAGGAGAACCGACAGACTGAGTAGTAAGGAGTATTGAACTCGGATGAGCCAAAACCGGTGGGGATAACATAACTGTACTTACACACTATTCTTCCGCCTCCAAAAAGCCTCAACCATGCAGTTCAGACAGAATGAAGAAATACCATCTCCAAACACCATTAGTGTACGTACCGTACCTCCTTCCTTCTCTATCCCTTCACACTACTGACCTCACGTTCATCTCATCATAGTCCTCACGCACTTGCCCATCATCCTCATCATCACCTCCACACAATATTCGGGTCATTATTTCCAGTTTCGCACAGTGAGATTAAGGTGGAATCAAAATAAATAATACTGCCCCATTGCATAACTCAAGGGGAAAATTCGTACAGCCTTATACAATGTGAATCAACTGAAATTGATTCCACAACTCTAATATGTAATATCAAAGTTAAATTCATCTCACCAAGATTTTCACATTAAAAAATATCCCAAGTAAAAATTTAACTTTTAAAGAAGTGGTTTTGTTTGGTCAAAACTTTATTTTGTTCAACTCATAAATTTCTTAATTTATTTTAAATCACCTTCAACTTTGCCAATTAATTTTGATTTCTTAGAAAATTGCTATATTGATAAAAAAATTTGCATTTACTCAAAGTACTAATCATTTTGTCGTTACAGAGAAGAAATTTGAATTATAGTAGATTTTACATCGATTCGCAACATCCTAAATTTTTTGTAAGAATTTTTAAGGCTTTTGTGAAGATAACAATGGAAGATCGCTAACGCCAATTATAGCCATGAAATCGACTCGACTTGAGGTAAAAATTATACAAATGTCACTATTGCAGAGATCTTTTTTCGTCGGGGTCACAAAACCTGTCCGTAGTTTCGGAGAAGGTGCAAATTATGGAAATCCGGTTTAAAGAAAGACTTTTAACGTCATGAACATTGTGGACAAAATTACATGAAAAAAACAGTCCATAATATCACAAAGTCTGTGAAAAATGTACTTTTATTATTTTTGTGTTATATCCAGTGTTCGTTTTTGAAATAATCCAATTACATATTCATTCATTCTACATGTGAAAAATTAATCTTAAAATATATAAAAATACAATGCAAAAAAAAAATATGTCAGCTCGTCCTATTTCCATCAACGCTTTGACTAAATTCCAACAAATCAGTTGACTGAGGTTTATTTCGTAATCTCTAATTTAGTTAAGGACTCCGTAAAGATTGAAGCGTATTGAACTTTTAAAAAAACTTTACTTTAGAAAAGATTTTAAAATAGAAACTTGCCTAAATACCAGTTTTTAATCAGATCTGGATTTGTAATTTTAATTCGTGTGAGATGGCGATAATGAATCTACTATTTTACTTTTTATTCTCTATATGAATATATAGATACATAACCACTGTATGGTCGCAATAAATTGTTAGATTGTATACAGGATAACTTTTGTTTGAATGAAAATTAGAAAAGATCCTAAATATTCAAATTCTTGTATAATTTTTCTGCCTATATTGATATGGTGCTTGATCCGACCAGAAATCCAAACCCTCCGCTTGCGTAATGAAAAATAACGAAGTAAATTTGTTAAAAAATGTTCACGTTTCAACTGCTTTTTATTAGCGGACTGCAGAGTCTAGACTCTGACATAAAAGTTTCCAGTTTCATGC
>WJEZ01001472.1:0-17361 GCA_009869925.1 Thalassaphorura encarpata
CAACTGACTAGTGACGAATGGGTTTCAATCAAGCAGGGCAAGCGCAGGCAGGATCACCCATATAGAAATCTGCCCAATCACGCCAGTCAGCCTAAGATTGATGTTTATTGGCTAATATTTGCTGCAAAAATATAAAATTACAATGAAATTATATAAAGTCAGGCCAAATTGTTTGGGTTTAGAAGAAGGACTCCCACAAGCCGTCCGTCTCTTTTCATGCAGGCAGATGGAATTGTGAATTCTCCATTATATTATATTTTTTTTGTCTGGTTGTTTTTTATTTTGTATTTTTTGCACCACACACGCAAGATGAGACACAGATGTATTTACTACTACTAGACGAGAAGGATCCCTGGAGATGTTAGAATTGAGATGTCGCACTCCGGGAGATTATGGCGGGAGGGTCCGCCAGGCTGGCCTAGGATTGGCATTGCGGGTCGTCTCCTCGTCACGGCACGGCAGGACCTCCGCTGCTTGCAATTGTCCTCAACAACTTCACAATGCAAATCCAAAATGCAAATGCTAATGCAATGTAAAAAAATCTACCAGCATTATCATTACTTATTATCATTGTCAAATTGTAAGCATGGAATAAAAACCAATGTCACTTCTAACTCATGGGCCAAGCCAAGAGGTGAGGCTTGTGCTTTAGCCTATCTTTTGCATCAAACAACCCGGATTTGTCAACCAGCATTTTGTAGAAAAAAGAAAAGGGAAAGTGATGCGATGCTGTGTTACCCGGATCTTTCCATTCTCGTATTATCAGCAACTCTGATCAATAATCAGCACGCTCATTCTGGTCTTCTAAAAATCCTACCCTATTCAATTTACCCCTGACTTTTTAAATGAATGTGAAAATTCATTGAATTGAATTTGGGTTTCAACCGTTACTATATTTGTAGATTTTTATCTCTGGTTCTTTTAAAAAATAAACCGAGAAGTCATTTTGCTATGCTCTTCAGGGGTAAATTAGTGCTTCTGATTTTACTCGAAACAGGACTACGCCTATAAATAATGTCATCTTGGGATTAGAAAGGATTCGTGGGATAATATGGGAGAAATACGGGATATACTGGGGAAATATTGGGATCCATGTTTTATCAAAAAGTCTTATGAGGAAACCCACCCTCAAAATAAGAACTGAGGAACTCCTTGAAGGTAATGAATTACGAGGTATTCCCCACGCAGAGGCTCCCCATATGTCTCTCCTGAATTTCTATCCGAATCGCCGTGGAGATTCATTAATGGCAAGTACTAAGCCTAAGCCTACTGGAAATGACGGTAGCATCTGCAAATACATATTAATCTACAAAATTACTATAAGCATAAGCATATCCCCCAATTGTTGGGCATCACCATATTACCCTATGGAGTGGAGACGACTTTGTTAATAATTATTAAGTGTCCATATGGGTTCTTTCGTCGTCAATGAGGGATTGAATTACTAATTACATGGAGATACAATGTTAGTACACTACTAGGGTAAAAGGATCCGATGAAATTAATCGAATGCATAGTCCAACGTTCCCAGTATGCAATGCAATGCAATGCAATGCGTGTATGATCGATGTATCCAAATGTAAACGTAAACATAATATTTTATAAACCCCGAACCAAGTGAGTTACCCGCCTGAATCCTAATAACCGAATTGGCTAGGTATTTTTGGTCATATGTAATACTAGGCCCAGAGTGAATGCCTGGCCCGGGTTGAAATCTCTTGGGATGGTTAAGAATCTCACGGTGCGGCGGCGGGCGCCAATTATACAGAGTACCTTTCATTTCACTTTCGGCCTTTGCGGGGGGAATTTCATTGCATGAATAAATGATGGATTTTCACTCCCGTCTCTTTTTCCTTTCCCTTGGTCCTGCCCAATTCAATTTTATTCAACAAGGCAAACCCACCCACTTGCGGATTATAAACTGGAATTTATGTTGGATTCAATCTAATTCTACAAAAATCCGGAGCAAAGTTATTTAATTACACGTGATGGATACCCCGTCAGATTTTAATCGCTGGGTCATCCTTGGTTTGTGCACATTGACCTGGGTGGGTGGAATAAACCGCCTCACCGCATTTATGAATTTTAAATGAGACCTTGACTAAGCTTTAGCTTGGTTCTTGGTTGATTGATCCTTGAATTGAGACATACGTACGTACGGTGCTTTTCCACTGCCCGCCCGATGGTTAAAAAGAAGTAAAATTATACGTAAGGTCTTGGAAATGGAGGAGGTCGAAATTATGGTGGGGTCCCTTGTGACCCCCTGTGATGATCCTCGCAGTTCTTAGACCCCCCTCCGTGCTCATCTCCCGCAGGGATGTGATTTTGTGGCCATGGCCATGGCATGGCATCAGAGATGCTGCAGACTGAAGACTCAGGACTCCAGAGCAGAACCCTGCCAAAAAAATATCATCAAAAAATGAAAAACCGGGAGAAAAACTTGTTCTTTGAGCAAGCACAAGTAAAATCTTCAAAGTGAATTGTGTGATGTATCAAATTCAAAATTTTTTTTATTCAGAATCAGAATCTGAATCTGCATGGCTCGCAAGACGAAGAGTTTAACTCCTGGGGAGCCTTGGATTACCTTTTGAAGGCTAAAGCTAGGAAAATTGGGAGACGAAGTTATCCACATGTGTTTAATTTAATATTTTAACGATTTAACGCCAAGAACTCTTGAGTCTGAAGGCATTGCTTGCTAATGAAAGTGAAAAAAAAGTTGATGTCTTCTTCAGTTTTCGTCGTCATGTTTATGTCTTAATCCTTCTGTCATTGTCGTCTGTCTGCCTGCCAAAGCCACTCAAACATAGCGTAGTAGATTGATGCAAAATTATGCGCTGAGCCAAGTCAAGCCAGCCAAGGTTAAGAAAATTGAAAAGTGGTTGACATTTTATTCGTGCGCTTGTGTCTAGTCTACGTCCAGCTAGATTTTTTTAAATTGCCATTTTCTTAGTCGTGTACTATACCGTCACCGTCAGGATTTAAATACAAAAATCATTGGTAATTTATGAAAAAATGTCTTTAATTCGGGTTTTTTATTACCCATGTCTGTCTGTCAAGGTATTTCCTATGCAGAAATTATTAACAAAGAACTCACCCAACCCAACCAAAGCAGAGGTAATGTTTGATTGTTGCAAAAAATGAGACAAGACAAGACAAGACAAGACACGGACATCACAATGCTGTACAATTTTCTTATTTGTTAAGTCTTAAGGCACGCAGGCCAAGGCAGGCCAAGGAGATGAGTTATTTTATTTTGTTATATGCTAAGCAGGGCTGAGGCTGAGACGACTCCCTACTGATTGACCATTTGACCGCTTGAATGGACATGGACTGGGCGATGGCGATGTGAGCAATTAATTAAGTCCAAGATGGATGGGTGGATGATATGAAATGTTGAGCAGAGCAGAACATGAACAAGGCTAGCTAGGAACATGGTTAACCATCAAATTCATTATATTATGATTATGATGTTCAAATCGAAAGGCACCGCAGGGAATCAAATTTTGAATTTGTATATCTAATCGCGGCATTCATCATCCGCCGCTTTATTAATTAGAAGTGTCAAAATCGACATTGTAGCAAGCAAAGAAAAACAATTGGAAGAAATTCTAGCAATTTTAACATTTAACATTTCGATTTCGGGTTTGGAGTCGTAAAATGCTACAAGAAGGCCAACCCTTAAAACGCAATGCCTGAAATCACTTGCATAAAATATCTGGAATTCCTTTGGATATGACACATCCCAACTCACATCACAAAATTTGACGAATTAGGAAATATGCATGCCATCAAAGAATCTGGAAAGGAACATCTCAATCTCCGAATTCCTTCATCGGGTCGGCTGCGGCCGCATTGCTATTGCTGCAAGATGAAACTGTATATGATTATGGTTATGGTATGCATGGGGTTTATAAGACAACAAAAGGGGTATAAATCAAAAAGGTTAAGAGCTAGCAGGATGACCATCTCGGGCAAAAGCAAAGGCAGGCGGTGTTCATTGGAGTCGTCAGTCAGCAATCTTGTTATCATCTTCCCCAGTGATCTCTTTGATGTCATTCAAATTTTTTTTATCCGAGTTCTGAGGTTCTCCCACTCCAACAACATCCGAAAGAGAAATCCTACACCTGGATTTTTTTATCCAGAGATGAAACTGATGGATTGAACACCGGTGCTGGGTATAGAAGATTAGTCTTGCACTCTCCTTCATCTTTACCCAGTGCGATCTTTATCATTGTCTTTGATTTCATACCGCTGAGCAGATTCAGATTATTCATCCACTTGTTGACTTTTTAATAATTCAATTACACTAGGATATAGCGATATTAATCAATAATCAAATGAAGTAAGGGGTTCGGACTTTCTCGTTGTAATGTAATTTATGAGGATAGAATTGAAATGGAAGTGGCGGAAGAATTTATTGTTGGGATGAGCTGAGCACTAGCAAATCACCTTGTCGTGGTGGGAGGAACACTAAAGTCCAAATAAGGCATTGTTTTTATGCACTCCCAATTAGCACTGCTGTTCACTGTCGAGTGATTCTAATTAATTATATTATATACGGAACGTCAGGCTATTTTGAATTTTCTTTTCGCAAATTAATTGCTGTAGTTAGCAATAGTCAGAACTCTATTTCAGGCTAAATAAACACATGAAATGCAATTTTTCAGCCAATTTAAGGGCAAAACTCATGAATACCTAAAAAAATCAGACAATGAAAATAATTTAAGAACTGAAGAAAAGAAAAAAGACTTTTGTCCATCCTGGCCCTTAAGTATACTCAATTTTCTACATTTACATCTACCGCTGGCCTTTTCATGCAGCGAACCGTTTTTATCCATGCGGTTGAAGTACTCTCTTGAGATCAGCTACAAAAGAAAAGGGCACCCTTCCCTTATTTCTTCTTTGCGCAATGAACTTGTTCAAAATTGACGTTCAAATTACAGATCCTGTTGAATGTCAAACCCTATCATTTTCACACAGGCAGGAAGTTGTGGCCTGGAAAACCTTGCAAGGAAGGATGAGCTGGAGCTCATTTTGGGTCCGTTTGTCAGTCGGTCCACCTGTTGAATGTCAAACCCTATCATTTTCACACAGGCAGGAAGTTGTGGCCTGGAAAACCTTGCAAGGAAGGATGAGCTGGAGCTCATTTTGGGTCCGTTTGTCTGTCGGTCCGTCGGGTCGGTCTTGTTATTCTGTTTCTGTTCCGAAAAAGAGAATAACTTTTGCCTTCTTCTGCGGTAATGGTGATGGCACATGTCAAAGTACTACATCGCTCTCTCAAACAGCAGTTATTACTAGTATTGCCCAAGTACATTTAAATTGACTGGGTGGGTACGCATGTACTTGTACGTGCAACCTGCATATGATAATGACCATCATTTTCACCATTTGCCTTCTTCTGCGGTAATGGTGATGGCACATGTCAAAGTACTACATCGCTCTCTTAAACAGCAATTATTACTACTATTGCCCAAGTACATTTAAATTGACTGGGTGGGTACGCATGTTCTTGTACGTGCAACCTGCATATGATAATGACCATCATTTTCACCAGCTGAAGCTCTTGCCTACAAAACAAAACAACAAGATACACCGCACTACTTGGTCAATCTGAGAATTCTTATTTTACACTACGTCTAAACCCAAAGTCAATGTTTAATGTTTAGTCTTCGTCCGTTGGTTAAATTATCATTTTCCAGATGCCCTTTCAAGTTCACCGTTCACGGTGGTTGGTCATTAAAGGAGAACATAATTGTCAACGTCAACAGTTAAATGGATTCAGGATAAACTTAATGGGTGCAGAGCAGTGCATAGGAATTGCGGTGGTCTGGACTCAAGGACCATTTGTAAAAGCTTGCAGCTCAGCTCAGGCTCTAATTGTCTTTAATTGTTTGTTGCTGCTGCTGAAAGAGCTCAATTAGGACCTTAATTTAGGAGACAAGTGTCAGAGATTCTCTTTGCTTAAGCTTATGCAATGGAAATGGAAACGGGAAATGTCAATGAACCGTATTACTTAATTTGCTCCGGGTGTTGAAGTAGCTAATTTAAGCTTTAATGACAGCAAAGCAAAGGCTTTTCAACATATTGAAATTCAAGCCAAACTTTTATGCAATAAGAAATATTTTAACATTCTGTCAGAATTTAACCTGATGACAACATTTTCTTAATCTTGACATTTTGTAAGTAATAAATATTTGTTTAGGGATGATAACTCAAAGGTGTTGATGTTGACGAGATGTTTAGTTCATTTAAACACATAAGCTTAACTTGGTGTCAAGTCGAACTGTGACCCAAGTCTGGTCAAACTGGCTTTACACTTATATTGCATTGAACTGACATGACCATGAGTTAACACTATCCGATCCCATCCCATCCTTAGATTTTGACATGCGAGGGGAAAGAAAATGAAAATGAAGTGACGGACAGGTGAAAAATTGTACAATTAAGCACATCACACCTTCCTTAGTTTCCCCCTTGTGACTGAGTTGAGCGTGACTAGGCGTTCAACAACAAGGAGGTCTGGTTCACATCAACAGCAATGTAATTTGAACAAGTACTGGAGCTAGGGTTCCAATGTCCAAACCGAACCGGCAAGGCTTGTTGAACCGGAAACTGGGTCCTCAGAGTCATCAATTCATTTGATTACCACCACAGGAACTGGGGACTGGGAGCGGAATAAACCATACGCCACCATATCGTTCCGCTTCTATTGATATTAGATAGACGACAGACAATGAAATAAAGTTTGTAATAAGAGAGCAAACAAGGAAGTCGTTTGGGACAATGCTATGCTATGCTGCGTGGAAGAATTATTGACTCAAAATGTGTCGCCCTCCTCTCCATTTGCCACCTGTCTTGTATTTCATCTAAAAACAGACAGAACAAAACAGAGAAGAGACCATTTACGGTTTCGGTATTGTTCTCAGTATTTTTAGAGGATGTTTGTCATTAAAAAATTTGAGTCGAACGTGTTCAATGATATCAACTTTGGATTTCGTATTGGTATTATCATAAAATTAGACAGTAGCAATTAAAACACGTCGCCAGTAGCGAGACGAAGGTGCGGACGTCAATTGTCAATTAAAGACAATGGCGGAACCTGAACGTACAAGAATAATTAACAAACAAGACTCCTGTTAATTCTTCATCGTATCTTGGAAGCACTGGCTACTGACTGCTAGGATCCCCGAATATTAGTAAACGAAATTTTGAACCAATCCCATTGCATTGTTCATTCTTACTAATATTTGCCTGGGAGATAATTTATTTTGGGGTGCGGGCCATAGCCGTTGCCACACAACGTGTGTGTGAGTGAAGAACAATTAAGGGCTCACCTTGCCTCACCTGTTCTGTAACCCGAACCATCATCTTCCCCATTTACTTCTCAATTGTCTCAATCCAAATTGGATTCCAATTGTCTAGTCTGTCTGTGTGTGTTTTATTGTCTGACCCTCATCATGTCATCCACATGCATGGGTAAAAAATGAACTTACGACGGCTGCTGGTTCTTCCTTGTGATTTACGGCTTCGTAATTACTACTGTATGTGTGGTGGCCGATTCTTGGGAAAACAACGGAGTGGGTCTTCACCTAATGCCATTGCCATTGCGTTTGCTACGAAACACTTATTTGAGTGATGACAGAGCTATGATAACTAATCTGTATGGCCATGTGGTGGTCTTTTTTAGACTTTCAAAATTTTACCAAAATTTTATACCTCATGTAATTTATTCATAAGCTCAATACGCCGGAACATGTATATTTAACAAAAATAACAAATTTCTCATAAAGGGTTAAAGTGATTTTGACAGAAGAAAATATTTTTCAAACTTGTCGGCCTTAAATTATTAAAGGAGTATATGCTATTGTACTATGAGCATGAAACGGAGAAAAAGACAGATGAACACATCAAATTACATGAGAAAAACATGGGAAGGGTCTAATTGGAATGGATCTCTTGATCAAGATGAGATGAGTTTTTTTTTCTTCTTCACCCTCTCCATTTGTAGTACCCGAACTTGCCTAGGCCTGGGTTCCACCAAAGGCCAAAACCTAAATCAGTTATTGAGGTCGGAGCAATAGTTGCAGCCAAGTCAAGTCAACAATTCGTGGTATGCCAATGCCAAGTGAGAATTCAAAACGCTCATACTCATATCCATCATCGTAGAGACACGTCTCATGCTGCGCGTTTGGTTTCTGACAATAAAAAAGTCATCTGCCTTGGCTGGGATCATGAATTAATTTGTAGACGTATCTAAAGGAAAAATATTTTCAACAATTTCCCTCGTTGCGTTCACTGGACAAAACTTTAACTAAAGCCTACAAACCACTGATTTTTTATTTTACTAAATAATTACAGCTTTTAGCTTGCTTTAGTAAAATACGCAATAATTTATTTAACCTAGACCTTGGGATTTCCGTTCATTTGACTCTGATTATCCATTTATCTTTTCACCAAATGAACTGGACAGCATCACCCGAACAAAAGGCGCCCATGCGAAATCCTTGCTTGCAATTTCTATTTATATTAATCATTATATAAAGTTGCCTGTATGGAACATGAATTTACAATTGTAAAAAATCACCTTGATTTTCAGTACACAAAACCTACACGCAATGCAACGGAAGTTCATGACATTTGTGCCTGTCTCGTGCAGATTTCTATTCAATATTATTATAGAACCTTTATGCAGGAAGGCTAGGCTATACATTGATAATAACATGCCCAGTGACACGGAAATCAATTAAAGTTAAACGACTGACCCATTGTCGAGTCGACTTCATTATTGTAATCAGAATGTCACCTTCAGCATCAGCTTGCCCACCACATGTTAGCCGTAATGACTGAATTGAACTAGTTCTTGCACTGCATTGCCTAATAAAAAATTCAACTCATTAGGAGAATTTAGCAAGCAAAACCTCACTTTCACACAAAAGCAGGTCTGAAAATTTGACACGAGGCCGTCATCTCAGACCTGGGCCGATCTAATCTGCAATGTCATGTCATCGTCATCCCGTGTAATGTGTGCCTATTGACTCCTTTGTAATTTCTCACATGCAATGCAATGCAATGGGCCTTAATGTGAATAGAAATGAAAGATTTGAAGATCAAATGTTGAAAAGGAAAGCTTTTGCTTTGCCAGAGATGACGAAGTCTCTATCGTACGTACAACAATGACAATGAGTGACAAGAATTGGGCCAAATAATGCTAATGTGTATGACTTAGGCTGATGCTGGATTCGTTCCTTTTACTTCCTAAGGACCTCCTACTTCTTTAAGGTTTACTAAATGACACTTGAGTTTTTTTATTACCTTGTAAATTTGATTAATTAGTCAGTGGGTGACACAATTTAAGCCAAGTTAAAGTGGTCCAATTGGCCAAAACTATGATAATCGTATAAAAGAATATAAAAAAGAAATGAAAGGTTTCATTACACATATCATGCACAATTACAAACAATTACAATGATTTTGTTAAACATAATGAAATAATTGACTTGTTGAGTTGATGTATGATTGTGTTCTACACAAAATTCTATTTTATTCATATCTGCAATTTGTCAGTCAAAATACAATGGCCAGGGCACTTATTTGCCCCACTTATGTCTTATGGGATTTATCGTTTATCATTATTGAGTCCAGTACAGCATAAGGCTCCAGCCAACAGAACTGAACTGAAGGGTTCGATCACTTCATCACTTGTACTGTACTCATTGTTAATCTCAATAGTTCAATTTTTGTGCCGATTACTCAAGGGTAAGGTCCGATTTCGGGAGTGGAACAAATGGTTCAAAGGGTCCTTTAATTCTACTCGCGATTTTATGAGTATCCAACAAGTGGAGTCAAGAGTCGTACTTTGCTCAAATGAAATGAATGCGGATGACTTTTCAAATGATGGGAACATTTCTTGGGCCGAAACATTAATTACATGCATAAGTTGACTTGACTTGACTCGTGGGAATTTTTAGGACTTGACTGGGTGCGACTTTTACAGGTTCAGTCCAGATTTTTTACCTTTAGCCCCAGTCGCAGTTAAATTCATCAAAATCCTGTTGCACTGCTCCTGCTCTTAGAAATAAACTAAACTTGATGATACATGATGGAAATTGGAAAAATAATGCAGCAAAGTGGAAGTTTATGGAATTGAGTTGCTCGAGAGAGAAGAAAAAAAACAAAGGAGAAAATGTGATTTTCATACCGACTAAAGGCTTATGGCATTGGCACTGGCATTACCATTACCTCCGTTACTTTGGCCCGGCATATTGATCATATCATATCAGAAGCCAAGCCAAGCCATGCAAGGAAGAAGAAAAAAATAGAGAAGGGGTTCATAATTCATTAAAGTGTTGTGAAATTGCAAAGTCCTCTTTCCATCTCATCTCATACTGGGCTGGGGCGTTCAACATACACGCATCTCCCGGGAATAAACTATAATGTGTCGCCGACGTAAGGCTATGCAAAGGCTTATCTGAGATTCTCAGCCAAAGCAAAAGCAGGTAAAAAAATAAACGAAGTCTTCATGTGTTTTATGTCCTAATGTACCGTGCCGACGAAGAAAATAGAGATATGAAACTAATCTTGGATGAGGATGAGAAGGTATGGGAATGGGATAGCATGGCTGGATGAAGTAGAAGTAGTAGAATGCATTTCACCCATATGAAATATTCAATGTTTTGAGAGTGACGCGACAGCAAGAGAGAAAGTGGGGAAAGCATTCAGGAATGGAGAAGAAAAAAGAAAGATAATCTTCTCCATTGGGGCAAACCCAAACTCCCTCACACATTTATTTCCACTACCTAATCCATCGGGATTCTTTTTCGTTTTTGTCCCGGACATCACTTTAGGAAAATATTTGGTCGTAAATTCAAGGGGAACGACATGGTGAATGCAAGCGAGCAAATTCATTCGATTGGAAGAATTTAAAATTTTGCGGTACGTTATATAACCAATCAGACGAGAGGAAAAATATCGTAATCAGCCTGATTTTAACCCAATTATGCAAATTCTTGGGTTTTATACCGTTTCTGTCCAAAAATTCAATAAGAAAGAAAAATATAGCAGCAGGACCAATGCTATTTTCAAAATTTAGTTAGTTTTCAGACAAACCTTTCCAATTTTTATAGTTTATCTGCCTAAAATCCTTTTGCATTGCATTGGAGTGAACTTTGGACTGAAGTTTTATTTTCTCAAGTACTAGTCCCAAAGGACGATTATGATAGATAAGGTTCTTGGCTGCACTGCATTGCTTTGCTTAGCTTAGCCGAGGGAAGTCAGTCAGTCAGATTTGAAGTTGGGCTGACGAAGAGTGATAGACCACCTTAGGTAATAGCTACGCTAGTGCAGTGCAGTGCTTTCCTTGCTTTTAAAATGCCATCAAGGAAGGTCAATTCATTCCTTTGGGGATTGTGTCTCTCAAGTGCTAGGACTAGGACCAAACCCTATAGAAAATGTGAGAACATTATTGCACGTTCAAATGAAAATCCATTCCATTTCCTATAGGTTAAGTTTAGGTTAAGTGCGATCGGATAATGCCAGCCAGCCAGCCAGCCAAAGTCGTACATAACGGGAGAGATCAAAATGATAATATTGCATAGAAAATTTGGTAGAACCGAACAAGTTGAAGATGATGAGGAGAAGAGCACACGCCTTTTTCCCTTGGACTCCCATTGTTGGGAAAATGTCAGAAAATTTTACACAGCACAGCATAGCACTACGATGACTTATTTTTTTCTAAGAGAGAGACGTAAGTGCTCAAGTTCAAGTTAAGTTTTCAAGTCAAAAATCAGGGAAGGCATGATCCCTGAGCATTGAGCAAGCTAAGGGCATTATTATCCTTGACGAATTTGTCAAGTACCCATGTGTTGTGCCTTCAGCTCCTTTTGTTCGAAAAAAGGGTCCCTTTTGCTGGAAAGTGCTCTGGCCCAGCCCTGCGTGTTTTACTGAATGTGGTGCGATGCGGTGGTATTATAAACCTTTGGGTTGGGTCGTCGGTATGGGACTTGGATTGGAGTCCAAGTCGAGTCGAAGGGCCCACTCCACTTAGGCGAGCAAAGCAAAAAGGCTTTGTTCCTTCACGCACATTCACCATACATGTCCTCCCTTGACTGCCCTAAAGAGACTTTTAACAGAATGATTCTATTTTTTTCAGCAGGCATGGGCAATCCAATGGCATAAATTTCCTTTTGTTGTGTTACATTTTAACATTGCCTTCAAGGATTGCTGTAAGAACTGAGGGCAGGTATGCAAGAGACAAGGTTTTGAACATCATGTTGTCCCAAAGTCCTCACAAGTCAAAACATTACAAGGCCCGATTAAAAATATGGGGACCCATTAACACCTCTTACACATCAAAGCCATTAAGGGCCAAGCAAAGGCTCAAAGGGCGCCATGATGGGACTCTTTACATCCTCATTGATCTCTGAGTGAGTTGTGCTGACCTACGCTACGCTTGAGATAAACGTCTTACTTAACGTTTTCTATTTTACAGCAAAAGTTTATTACATTAGGGCCAAACCATCGCAATTAGGAAACTTAGGTGCAGGAAATTCTTCCGAAACTGCATGTCTCGTTAAAAAATAGAAACAAATTGTCCAGGGCCAGCAGCAGCTTAGCTATGACGATTTTTGTTTTTAAGGCTTAAAAATAGGTTAGGTGCTTACCCTGTGATTGTTATCGGCTTAACTCTTCTGATCAGACCTGCTGGTTGCTTTGCTTATGCTCTAAATACACACAACCCTCTGTTTGAAAAAGGCTTTTAAAATAAAATGCCCTAGCCTCGTCCTTAACGCCCACCCTGTGGATTAAGAGTTAAAGACAGACAACTCAGATTCACATTCTCAGTGGGCTTAAGACTTTTGAGACTTAAAATGGAATGGAGTGGAAATGGAAGAAGAAGGATTTAGAGGACCCAAGCGCAAATCTCTCGCTTGCTCTAAGATGAGATGAAGTTGTCCTGGTCCTTGTGCTTGTGCTGTGGAGGGCGTCCGGAACAGGAACCAGAACCAGTTTACATGTCCATGTCAAATCCGGGCAGTTTGGACGATTCCATTAGCCTCCTCAACTCCTAAGAGACTCAAGACAAGAAAATGCGGCGGATATGGATGGGTAGGGCCAGGCCAGGACTCGAATCGCAATTGCATCCGCATCCACCGAATTGACTTTGCATTCCATTTTTTGTGTACGTACGGAGAAAGTTCTTATTTTCTTTTTTTGGAATATAATACGTACTTTCAAAGGATTACAATTTTCATGGGACTTTACTTTCCCTATACAATCTAAAGATCAACTTGAATAAATAAATGAATAAATGGAAATGCGAGGAGTAGGCGTATTATTATCCTAAAAATTCTGAAGCATGGGAAAGATATGCATGCAATGACATGGGTCAAAGGTTAAAAATTCTGGTGACTCAGGGTGCATTCCAATAATTCCACAGCTGAAGGCTACGTGAACTGCATCATAAAATAATTAAACGGTGGCCGTAGCTCGGCGGTACTTTTTTACACAAACAATTCACTTTACTTTGGACTGGGTAACCCTTTTACCGCCAGTCGGATGATCACCGCCATTCCAATCCAATCCAAATCACCTTATGCTGTGGCTGGCTATGACGTGAGAAATATCTTCTTTAAGAAAACTATGCTGTCATAATCTTCCTTGCTTGCTTTATAAACTAAGATCTCTTTTTGGTTCCTTTGAGAAAAAGCGGTAAAGGATAGGAACTGTAGTGAGCAGAGTAATTCCATTTGATTCTTCTAGTTCAGCATAGAAATGAATGTTCAAGTTGTCACTTTATCTTCTTATCTCAAATCCATCACTGACTCTTTTTCTGAGATCTTTTCCTAGCTAGTCCTTAAATTCCATCCCCTTTAAACCAACATCACTCATCCATCTTTCACTTCTGTAGCCAAAACCAAAGTGAGCATCATCTTGTTGCATCTTCATCTCAACTACCTCAAAGCAACTCAATTTTGAATTTAATTAAGTGCGTCGAGATGACACAATGAAATTATACTGGTATGCCAAGCCGCCTTCTGGAATTTATGTACCTTGTCATTATTTCCCAATTTGGGAAGGGTGTTCATCTCACAATTCTACAGTAGTTGTAGACAATTTTGACAACTTTTAAAGAAACAATGCAGTAAGTTGTTTAATTTAATTAAATTCAACTTTCCTAGATTTAATTACCACATGAGGATGTGTACATGACTCAAAGGCCCTTCCGAGATGTTTCTTCTTACTTTTTCCTTTTCTCTCCGATTGAAATTGAAATATTCTCCAGGTTACAGACATCCGTCGACATTCACATTAAGCATTAATAAAGTTCTTAAAGCTAAGCTCATTATTTTACATGGTTCCTGCCNCCCTTCCGAGATGTTTCTTCTTACTTTTTCCTTTTCTCTCCGATTGAAATTGAAATATTCTCCAGGTTACAGACATCCGTCGACATTCACATTAAGCATTAATAAAGTTCTTAAAGCTAAGCTCATTATTTTACATGGTTCCTGCCTGGGTTTAAGATCCGACCGAATCTCCTACAGCATTGCATTGCATTGCATTTCGGCTCATCAGAAGATCTTGTACGTAAAGTTTGAATTATTAGACCTATTCTGGGTGTTTTGTGGAAGGAAGGAAAGATTTTATTTGAAAACCCTGGGTAGCGTAGCCAGTCTAGTAGTCGGTGAATTTCTCCATAGCCAGCCATGTAGCAGTGGAATGAATGACAGGGCCAATAAGCCCATGGCAGGAAGAGATTTGTCACTTTTTTATGAATGGCTCCCGGATAAAATCATTAGTTTCTCACTCACTCCTTTCCCCTTTTCTCTTCATGTCCTTAGATGGGCTGCTGCTGGCATCAACTGTGTATGGCTCAATCTGAAATACAATGTAGTAACAACGCTCACTCGTTTCGTTTTTACGACAAAAAACAAAAGAGGTTTCAATTGATGATTCGGAATCACGCAAGTTTGCCTTTTGGGCGACTTTACAAATGTAATCGTCGTATCCGCTGGGGGTGCCCCTTACGAGTTTGAAGTTTTCAAGCATGCGATCCAAATATTCGACATTTAACATGCAATCCAACCTAAATCTTATAGAATTCTGGTCCAATTTTCAAGGTATGCTAAATTTTATGTAGAGATTTTGTTAAATAGTTTAATTTTTCATGTTATTAAAACAGGAAAACCTTAATTTCAGGTCAAAATCATTTTCAACTAATGAAAGTTTCACATAAACGAACCCAGATCACCAATACGAAGGGATAACAAAATAATTCCCCGACCAAATGGAACTGCTTTGATTGCTGAAGTGAAATGATGCATTCACGGATTCATGCCCCTTTGTTTTCAATTACGTTGAGGCTCCCTAACGTTTTCCAACAATGTAATGGGAATAACGGATTGTATGCATGCATTGTACATGCTAGATGGATCTTCAGTGTATTTGCTTAATTTTCTCAATCAATTCTTACACAATACTCCCAAACCAAAACCATGGAGTTTTCCATGTACCATATCGTGATCGTGATGACTTGACAATCTTCTGTAATAAAATCAAACTGTGGGTGATGTGATTTCTAGGAATTGTCTTGAGAAATTCCTTCCGTTCCGTTCCGTCCGAATCTTTACTTTGCGGTTTTTTCTTTTTATTGCTGCCATTGCTAGGACTGGAACATTTTTCACGATTGAGTAGCTTTTGCTTTCTTGACACGGTTCGGTCGGTGTCATCATGTCATGTCGTGTCATAGTAGTTCTTGGAAAATCAAGTACAGCGCAGAGCAGAGCAACACAACACAACACAGTGCCATATATTTTTTATTCCCTACAAAAATCATGTATATTGTTCAAGCAAATAGCAATAGTAATGCTTAAGCCTAGCCTTTAGTTTAGTTTACATGTTTGAAGCGGATCTTCGCTCATAAAAAGCCCCAGGAAGGAAGTTGACAAAAGAGTGGCTGGCCTGGCGGTGAATCCTTTTATATGATTTCGTAATGTTTCTCCGCAGCTAACCCCATTGTCTATCCCGTGGATGGATGAATGAATAACACTGTGTTCCATGTATCTCCATGTGTGGGGTTGGTTATATGGAGCTAATAAACAAAATTCTAAAACGACAATTTTATGAGTTTGGCACACTTCACTCAGCCAATTTTGCATTTGCAAGGAATTTTGCAATTTAAGTTTTCTTTTTTTATTGTGACGAGACAACAATTCCCTTGGAAGAAAAAAAAGCGCGGGCGGTTAATGCTGTGACGCGACTCGCCCTTTTTTAACACGATAAAAGACAAAGACAACGACTTGTCATTCTGACTCTAGCTATGGCCGGTTTACTTTGCTTGCTAGAATTTAGGGTTTGAGTTGAGACATTTTTCCAAGTGCCGGGCGGGGTGGGTAATAAAGTTAACAGACTCAATGAGTCAATCCTGTCTCAAGGTGGCTTGACTGAGAAAGGTGACTTGACTTGGGCACAGCTCGGCGGGTATTCTCTCATTTTCTTTTCAATTCACAGATGAACACTTGAATATTATTTCTCCTCTGACTTGACTTCCTTTACCACCCGTTACTTCTCATCCTGTCCTATGCAATGCTGTGGTATTCGAATTTCTTTTCTATTATGCGTACAATTCAATGCTATGCTAATGCTGCTTGAGCTTGGCTTGGTTGGTTTTTTCTCCTGAACTATGAACCTGAACCCACCCTTGGGTCTAGGCAGGCACTTGCATTAGCACTCCCATGGAGTCAAAGTCGAAGGAAGAAGATGTTGGTGGTGGTGGTGGTGTTGGATTTCCATCATTCCGAGTCATTCGACCCGTCAAAACTATGTATTTATTCACCATTAGCGAGTTGAAGACTTGACTTGCCTTGCCATGCCTTAGCGGATGGTTGAATAGAGGTCGGATGGAACAAAAATATTGGTTGGTGGTGAATAGGGATAATGGTCCATGATGCAGAGGCTGCGATTGTAAATCTAAAAGCTTGGCCAGGTAAGGTTAACGTTAACTGCTCAATTACCTCTGGCCGGTTTGGTGGGTTCAGGGTAGGATATTTCATTTCAGTATTGGACAATAATCAAAAAGATTCGGAAGAATTATGGAAATTATCATTCCGAAACGTCAGAGTTGATTTAACTATCAAATTTTGATGAAATTTGATTATAAGCAATATTTGTAACTAATAATTTTCAAGATTGGCCCTGAAGATCAGAGTAATTATATAGTTCATGGGTGTCATGTCAAATCTGGCTGATTTGTGGAATGCTATGCTCTCCTATGCTGTCAAGAAAGAATTTCACCCAGTTTAAAACGATTCGATTGTTGACAATAATGGGACAAAATCAGATCATCAATCATTCCTGCCCAGGCCT